>WBMW01005527.1:350145-493021 GCA_013396635.1 Penelope pileata
GGGGGGGAGATTTTTTCTGCCTTTTCTGCTTCTTTATGGGTAAAATAATAATTACTTTTCCAGACTGACAGACACCTATACATAGGTAATAGAGAAGAATAAACTATGAAACAACACAGTTTAGCTTCAGGATTTTTACAAGACCTTCAAAAGATTTTCTTTCTCCACAACAACAACAACAAAAAAGCAAAAAAAAAAGGCAAGAATTTATTCTTTCCACCTAAATCAAATTTTAATTTTGAGCAAGGAGGAAGTAAAGAGGAAATAACCTTCACAGCATGTTAATATACAGGCATGTGCCCTAAAATGAAAAATAAAGGAGAGCATTGAGATCATTGAAAAGTACATGAAATGAACTAGAAAGATGAACAATCCCAAACCAGCAAGCATATGGTTTGAACTAATTGTACTTAAAGGGACCATCAGCCAGATCTTGACAATTCTATTGATTGAAAATGCTAAATTAAATGCTACATGCAAATTTGTCTGGAAATGATTTGGATCTGTGCAAGTCTGTCAGACTCCTGCCAGCATTACAGATGGAAAACAACTTCATCCAATAGAGTTTTAAAAAGAAATGAAAGTACATTTATTTCAGAATAAGAGAGGACTGAGTAATCTACAATTAGTCCACGTTATGGTATTTTTTTCCCCTCAGGGCAATTCTAGATAAGTGTTCAACAGTAATCCCAATACAATCAGGTCTTATTTATACAGAGAGATGAATTTAGATGAGTCTTTCAGGCTACAGAGCTGAGTTGAAAAGCAACAGCAAGTTCTGATCAATTTTTCCAGCATCAGATGCAAATTGATGACTTTTTTAGAACAGTGTTATTTAAAGACTGTATTTGGTGGAAAGTTTCTTTAACATAAAGATCTACAGCTGTAACGTTCATTTAGCTATCTGAAAATTTTATGTGATCTAGACAGGCAGGTTGTTCATTTTCCTTTCCCAGACCAGCTGTTTCCCCATGACAGGTGTGGGAGGTACACTGAATGTTGTTTCAGATGTGAACGACAGCATATAAGCAGATTTTACTTTAAAAAAAGCACCTCTTCATGAACCTTGATAGCAGGAAATGCAGTTTCCAAGATTTTAATGATTTCAGTTAGAACAAACCATCAGCTCCCAAAACAGATGGCAGTATTACTGCCCACCGGATTTAAAAATATCCCAAGAGAATTTAAAACCCACAGCAAGTCTTCTGTAATTAATCTAGTAACTAAAGATTGTACTCTGGGTGTTAATTAACAGCCTCACTTTGAATTAGCTGAGTTAAATAAAAAGAAAGAGAGAGAAGAACGTGTAGGTTTGTGTCTTTTTTTTCCCTGATGTGCATAAGGAACTTTACTATGAAGAGTCTCAAAAGAAATCTGTGGATTTCTTTTCACCTTCTTATCCTGCTAAGTGTTTGTAATTATTAATGAGCTCAATAAATCCTCATCATTACTTTCTATTGTGACTTCTGTGAGCATTAGGCAAAGATTTAGGTCTGACAGACATAGTAAGCCTATAAGAAACTGATTTACAAATTTAAAGGTACATTCTAATAAATGTTCCTCTGAAATGCATAAGGAACAATTTTTCCTGGATTATTATATTGACTTAACTGTATCTACTCCTAATTCATATAGAATAAATGAGATCAGCATTTGGCTCACTGGTCTTATTCAATTGTAAATTGATTATTAAATATAAATAGCATTTTATTCCTCTTTATACAATTAAATGGCTTCTGTAATAGAGAATACTTCAAAATATTCTCATAAGCAGATAAATGTCACTCTCCTCTTCTTATTAACATCTTAGTGTTTGTTAGGAGATGTAGTGCTATCTCTGTGTTGGTACATCAATCTTTCAAACAAATCAGTGAAGCCAAAGGAAAAATCTGCCATCCTCATAATCTGATCAGAGTTCCAGATCAGGCTCATGAAGCAACATGAAGGCTTAAACACTATCATTATCCTATACGAATTTCACCAGCTTTTTAATGTAATGAAAAATGAATAGGTCCCAGGTATACATAACAAGATGTGGATTTGTTCAGAATGCTGTTTTTATAATAAGTAAATATAATGCCTTTCAAAGAAAAACACTGAAATCTTCTACAAATGCATTCTGTGTTCATGGCTATCAGCAGACAGCATCCTGTTGTGAGTGCTCCCCATGCTTTCAAATGCTCTAACAACAACTGAAAGAGATAATGAAAGATACAGAGGCTTACAGGCACAGTCAGATCTGAAATATTTTTTGTAGTTCTGTTTGGAATTTCAAATGCTTTTAACGTGCTTGAAGAAACCTGTAAAAGATAGTTCTTCATTTCGTTTCTAATCTCAAGATACCACATAGTTCCATTCAGTGCATTATCTGCATCTGTTGCTGGACACCAGCACCTGGTTTATTTTACCAGATTCTAGATGGATTATCTGAAGTTTCAGTCTTAGCTGGATCCAACTCCATTAAATTTAACTTAGGAGACATTTACCTAAAGAGCCATAAAAATCAAATTGTAAAGCAATGTGTGAAATAAAAAAATTTTGAACATCTACAAACTGAGCAAAGAGAAAGACCAATACAATCATTCAATTCATTTCTTGTTCTAAGTTTCCTTTGAATTAATGTCAAGTACAAGAAAAATCAAAATACCTGTAAGCTTTTTTTGCAGTGAGACATTAACACCCAATGGCTGGAAACAGTGAGTTGAAAAACTCTTGATTTATTCCTTACATGAACAGGCTACAAGAATTGTCATTAATTTGTACTGTCAGAGCACTGTGTTGATATGGAGGCAAAGACAGACAGAAGTAATTGTATTATATAGAACTGAATTGATAAAATAGCACCAAGAAGAAGCCATTTATAATCTACTGAGATTGCAGTGGATGGAGAGGATGGAGAGGATGGAGGTTTCCTGCTGTGATAAGCTCTGGAATTTAGGGAATATATTTGAATGCTGTCTGTGTAAATGGACGCAATATTTAGTGTGGTTGTCATAGCCAAACTCCTTGCTATCAAATGATGAAATAAGCATGGAGTGACATTCTTTGATACTGTTATGGATTCTATGAATGTTATTAGTTTTGCTTGAATAAGATGATAATACAAAATCATATTTTATATTTATAAATCTGTTTCCCTTTAAAAAAAAAAAAAACAGTGTTGTACTCTCCTGATTCTAAAATTAATGTTTTTGTTCTACCTATACATTCATTTGTAAAAAAAAAAAAACACCTAAGTTCAAATATTTCTCCAAATTTGGAAATACATGTCATATAAAGTAAACATCTATCTGTTTTTACGCGCGTCTAATTTTTCAGATTCAATAAATCTGAAAGATTTGGGTAAATGTAAGAGCATTTGGGAGGCTACCTGAAAACTGAGTAGCTCTCTAAAATTTCATAAATCTGTTTCCTCAGTTTGCAGACAATCATAAAAAATGGGTCTGGAAGGTACTTTGGGAAGCTGTCTCATCCACCTTCCCACTGCCAAATCTTCTTACTCCGATATTTGCATCCCTTTAGGGTGAGTTAATTTCAACAAATGTGTCTCTTAATGCTAGTTCTTGTTCGCCAAGTATTGAAAGTGTTAGGAAGTAGAAAGAATACTTGCTTCTTACATAGAAAGCTTTGAAAATATGTCCAAATATAGAAAAGTTCTAACTACTAGTTCTTCCCCCAGACACTACAGAGTGAAAAGCAAAGACGGAGCAACTCTATAGTGATAAAAGAACAATTTTTCAAAAAGAGGATTAAATTACCATAATCTTAAGTGAAAATTTCTGTGCTTTTTGATAAATGATACTGGGGTTTGCTTAAGTTTTTGTTTGCTTTTTAAGATGAGATGATGATGCATATTTTGCTCAAGGATTTTGCTGTGATTGAGGCCATTCATTGTTTTAATGGACGTGGCAGTAAGCAGCAGTATGACATTCCTACGTATTTTGTCTGTTTAAAAAAACTTGCAAAAAACCTATCATCTATTTTTACACCAAGATGAAGTGTATTATATTATCTTTTATGCAGAACATAAAAAATCCTAAGGCTTTGAACAAAAAAGAAGTCTTTAGATGAACACAGTTGGACATTTTCATTGATTTAACTGTAGGTAAGGGAAAGATTGTAAAAAACAGAGGGAAAGAAGAAGTGAAAGTACTGAAAAGGTTTGTACACGATCAAATGAACAGGGAAAAACTGAATAATTAAAAATGTGTTTTGCAGATATGGAAAAGGAGTATCAGATTGAGAACTTAGCCTCAAGATTAAATGAAATATTTCCAGTGCTTGGTCTATAGGGAGAGTAAAATTATAGAGTAATGATGCCACTGGTTAATGTGTAAACAAATCCCAGAACGTTCTGTGTTTAAGAGCCAAACACATTTTATGCAACTGGCAGCAGAATATGAACTGACTAAAAGCCTTCTACAATGAAACATGCATTATCTGGTTTAAACAAGAGAAAAGGCAAAAACCAGTAATACGACGCTGTTAATGACAGCCTGAGCCTGGCTGGCCAGGGCAAGGAGGGAAATACTTCAGCAGAAGTATTAACAGTGAAGATAAGAAGTAAAGGTGAGTCCAAGCCATCATATGAACTGAAAGACTCTGAGAAAGAAAACTAGCAGCAAACCACAGCAAGGACCCAGCTGGCCCCTACTGTTCCTTCGTGTTTGAACAGATTTAGTGCAAGTGGTTTCTTTATTATTATTATTCTTAACAATGGGATCATCTATAGATCTTGGTCATCTATAGTGAAACTCTGGCGGCTGTAATCAAGCTTTCTCTCCTCCTTCCTCAAAGTCTTCCTCCTCAATTAGGTACAGGGTTCCCAGAAAGAAACTGTATTTGCAGAACTTACAAAGAACAACCCAGTTCCAAGAAGTTTAAAAATATTTAATAAGAACAACATAGAATTCAATATTTATGATGGGTTTCTTTTTTGCAATAAGGCATTTCAAAACAATTTGAAATTAAAACAGGCCTTTGTGCCACTGGCCAAAAAAGCCCCAATCTTTGACATGGAGATTTTTTTTGACAAAAACAACTCTTTTTCAGAAAATAGTTTCTATTAAGAGAAAAAATATTGGATGTCATTTTGTCAATTGTTCAACAGAGTCTTAGAGGAAAAATAGTCCTTTGATTTTATTAAGACAAAGCTCTGGAATTTCTGTTTCTTTGTAGTTCAGACATTTGCTGGTTTTGGACAAGGAGGAAATTTCTCTAAGCAGCTGTAAGGTTTGACAGGTTATGACAACCTTTTGAGTTTGATGTGAGACAGAGGGCAAATTTAGCTTTCCAATAAAAATCAGCTTTATAAACCAAACAGTCAAAACATTGAGAGATAAAGCACAAAATGTAACCAGAGCCATTCTCCTAAGAGCTACGTGGAAAAAAAACATTTTAGGAAGGAGAAGTAGATTGCCGCTATATAGAACTTCACACATTTTTGCACGGCTATGAAAAATGTGTTTTGCTCTCTGATATCTTTTAAAGATCTTCATACGTCTATAATGTGCTTTTGTTATCTTCAACTAATACCTAATCTGCTTCTGGAAAGCAAAGATAATCAATCTGTTTTTCTGAGCCAGCAATAGGAGGCAGTGCTCTTTAGCTAAAGCACGTCTTCTCCTCCAGACCGAATTTGAGTTGTCTAATTACTGGGGTCCCCTGAAGTGAACGAACTGTGGTAATTTACATCAGTTGAGTATTGTCCTCTTACTTTATATTATATTATAGCAGTGAATGAGGAGTCACCTAGCAATGCTGGGTGGGTTAAGTGTATACTCTGCTCTGAAAGTAATGCCTCCTATTGAACTCTATGGAAACTACAACAGATACCAAGAGCACAATAACACTGAGAGAGCAAATTCTCAGCTACAAAACACTACTTTTCAACATAGTCACCACCATTAGCCGGCATTGAACAAGAGCGTCTGGATGAGGTGCTAAGGGATATGATTTAGTAGCTTAGTGGGTAGGGATGGTGATAAGAAGACGGTTAGACTAGATGATCTTGTAGGTCCTTTCCAACCTAGTGTTTCTATGATTCTATGATTCTAAGAGCCTGCAGTCTGCACTTGTAAAAATCCACATGGCCATCCAGAATGTGGCTTGTGTTTCATGTTGCTGTTGTTGCTGCTAAAATGCACCACCCACCACCTCACTGTGCTCACATGCACTCTTTGGTCTCCACAAATGTTCAACGTTCAGCAAGCGCAGATGAATGTCAGTGTCAATGGGTGCAATGTTTTCTGCATGGACAAATTAAATTCCACACCTTTGCTCCATTCGCACTTCCATGTCAGATGCCATTTTGTGAGACTGTCCCTCTGCTGCCATCTGTCACATGGCATCAACATGGAACGGAATATTGAAGGTTCAACCTCTGCTGCCATCCCACCAACATCTGCCTCTGACATCATAGGCCAACATAATGAAATAGGAAGCATTACTTTCTGAGCAGCCCTTGTACATGGAAGGAAACATGACTTGAAGGATGAAAGTCATATTCTTGATATACATGTTTTTGTTTAATGAGGAACCACTACGTATTTACCACACAAACAAAGGAATATGTGAAAGGGAACAATAGGAAAAACTGAAGGGAGAGGATGAAAACTTTTGTATTGATTACTGCATAGTGAAATGCAGCTATCTGCTAAGCTTTTAGCTAACAATGCCAATTTATGTATTTAACTCCAGAGTACTAATCTCACAAAGTCCAGCATTATCATCATTGCAGCATGTACTCTAAGCATGTGCTTCCAAGAATTGTTTGACTCTATTGTATGGGCTCGAGAAACAGTCACCAAAACCAGCAAGAGGAGGTAATTATCCAAGACTGAGCAAGTGAACTCCTTGTGATGATTAGCTGGTAGGAATGATAACCAAGAGCAATCACATGACAGAAAGTCAGATCAGAGCAAGCCTGCACAGAAGAAGAAATCACTGCTGATTGGACAGCAGCAGGAACAGACAATAGGGATGATTAAACTGATGGTGGTAGACATGGGGCTGCAAGAATAGCAGCTCACACGTCGAAATATTTGACTAGCAGAAGCTGTGAAAGTAAAAATAGATGCTAAAGAGCAGCTGATAAGAAATCTGAAAGAAAATAGGAATTCATTGGATAAATGAAGTGTGATCTTGGCACACTGAAATGAAACACGAGAAAGGCAAATAAGGAATTAGAGGAAGATACTCAGATATTTGGAACCATCCGAAAATAGTTTTATCTAGATGACATATGAAATATATAATCACGCATCCACAAGATATGTGCAAAAAGAACTGATCCTACAGTTACTGATCCAGACTATGGGGTTAGATCATGGAAGGCTCTCTTGGCAAAATCAGCTGATCAGACAGCTGGAACTTAGACACAGGAGGCCATGCAGCTGTTTGCTTAAACAGTAAGAACTCAGCAAGCAGAACTATGGAGCAGCTGCAGTATTAGACAACATTGAAATTAGGCAGCAAAAAATGTTATGAGAGCCCCAAGACCGGACAATATTAATAGAAAACACCATATCATAAGAAGAATTGGAAAGAAAGCAATTGATTGTAAAAACAACAAGATCTGACAGCAGCAGGGCTAGGTAATGTAGGATCAGACAGCAGGAGTAGCTGACTGGACAGGGTGAGGAAGCAGACAGCATATGCAGCCCATCAGGCAAGAAAAGTATCCAAAACCAGGAACAGTTCTTTGGCAAGAAGGACAATAACCCAATAGAACTAATTAATCCAATTTGACAAGATGGGTGGTTTCTCCTGTACTAAAAGCACTCTGGAAATACATGCCACCATGTGGCAAAGCAAGCTTTGCCATTTAGTTTCAAACAGAACTAAAACAGACTCCAGTTTGCAGGCTGTTGCACTTTCATCTGTCATGGTACCTGGTCTCTTCTTCCAGTGGGTGACAGGAGTGTGAAGGGAAGGGGCTAGATCTGTGGGCTCCTACACTATCATGTGATGACTGTAATCCTTTACCAAGGCAAGGTCTCTGACATTTTCTCTCACTGCTGTTTTGAGCTCCACTGACTTGAGAGGATTATGAGTAATGATTAAATTCAGCAGCCTCTTTTTCTCTGTACAAAGCACGAGAAATTGCCTTTTGTATCTTTTTTCCTGCAGTTGGCAAAGTTCTGTTTTGAGCTGCAGTATAGTCAAACCCTCAATAAAATGCTAGCAAGGCATTGAGGAAACAGAGTAGATTATAGGTCAGTGTCTTTAGATATCATCTAGCCTACTGCACTAGCACCGCATATGACATTGAAAAAGAAATAGCACCAATACATCATTGATCCCTTAAGCATATACAACGGCTATTAATTTCATCTTTCATCAGCTTACTCTCCCTGTACTGTTGCCAATTCCTGATGATTGTTGCTGTTCCTATAAATCACTGGAATGACAGGCAACATTATAAAAATCATAGAAAGACAAAATAGCATTTTTCACTCTCTCCTCCAGTCACCCTCCTCTTCCTTCTTCCTCCACAAAAACCCTAGAGTTATACCTGCATGGAGGATTTCTCAGTCCTTTTTATTTAATCTTTGTGACAACACAACCAGCAAAATACTGCAGGACAACAGTTAGCAAATTTCGTACACCATTTTTGTTCCTTTGACAAATGCTGGTTTAGTTAACGCCGTTGCTGCGCCTTAGCACCATTTCCTATTGCACTGATCTTATACCCACCATACGGACCCTTATGACCATTTTCTTTGTAGTGATTTTGTTAATTCTCTTGATCATGCCTCAAGTATTTGAAATCAAATTAACCTATTATATCTGCTTACAAAACCTTATCATCGATTTTGGCTGCTCTTGCTCTCTGTCTCCCTTACTTCTTTTCTCTGAAAGATGTGTCCATCCCTCCAGAAATATTCCTATGTGTCTGATCAGCAGATGAAAGCTCACAGAATCAACTGCACTAAAAATTTCATGATGTTTCTCAGCCCTCTGCATGTTAGTGATCTTGATGATAAAATATTCATCTATATCTTCCCTGGCCTCTCCTCTTATCCCATCAGTAAACAAGGAGGTGTCTGAGATCTTCCGGTTCCACCATTTAGATACACATCTTGATGCCAGCGATAACCCAGGATCTCATTCAGGTGCTGACGTGCTCTCTTCAACTGTTCCCACTTGATATCTCTGATCTTAACATAATTTTGCTGTTACACTGAGCTATTGCAGGCTGTGTGAGGTTATAGCAAAAGCACAGGAACAGCTTTTAGTCGTACTCATTATCTACCTACTTTGGGACATGATCGGAGAATAAGTCACAGAATTACTGTTGGTTTTCAAGTGTCTTCCCAATTTGGTGTCTGCCTTCCCTTTGTTTTGCACTGAAATCATTCAAGGCTTATCTATGCTATTCAATAATTATATCTTTATCACATTTTCCATCTCCTCAAAAAATTACACAGCACTTGACCAGCTGTTCTTGCTTTGTAACCCATCATGTTGGTTTGATTGGCATACCTAGGCTGACTGCTCTGACAGAAGTAGCTCTGTCTGGCTATAAATAGTCGGAACACTGAAAGAGGATCTATAATTACAGTCTGAGGTAGAAATCTGAACTACTCGGTGCTGTGCGCCACCTATGTCCTACAGTGTACATTGCAGATCTCTGAAGTTGCTTCTCTTTGTCTGAAAAACTTCACACCTTGGATCAGATGTGTGGGAGAAATGTAAACTTTAGTGATGTTACTTTAGTAAGAATTATATCTGCTAAGTGGCAAGTCACCAGCTGCAGCATGTTATCGCTTTTTCAACTTCATTCACAGACCAGCCTGACCGCACGGTCTGCAGTGTTGGATTTGGAGCAGGGAAGAAGTCATGGTACAGCTCCATAAACGCGAGAAAGCCCTGCTGAGTGTGTGATAGAAGCTACAGTACAGTGTTTGATCTGAGAGACTTGCTGTCACATTTTTGAGGCCAGCCTTGCAATATACATCTATACTACATATGGAAGTACTATGAGGAGAAGAGAAGCACACAGAATGTGCTGGAGTGTTCCAGCACTAAAGTGATTTATTCTGCTGTCATTATTGCAAAGAAAAGTAGGTTCCAGCATCAGTCCAGTCTGGGTTCTTCCTAATCTGTACGACAATATACTCTCTACAGGTTTAATAATGTCTAAAATAAAATAAGGATAACTGTATCAGCCAGCTGAATATAAAGGATATTCTCTGAGAAAAAGATATTTCAATCTATATTCAATACAGATACATGGAAAGAAGTGAATCCGAATATTGCCTTCTGATAAGGACTATGAAGAGGAAGACCATCTTTCCAAAGCTCTCCTTCCAAGTCTTATTTAAAAGGTTCAATTGGTTTTAAAAAATGGTGAAGTTAATCGACAGGCGTAAGCCAACACTTGCCATTTGTAGGGTGGTTTCACAGCCTGTCCCCAACCACTCTCACTAGCCCAAAACAGAAATTTCTCCATGCAGCTCAGAAAAAAAAATGCCCCTGACAGGGTGAGGAATGGATTTGAGCTGTGCCTTTGTACCTATTCTCTGTGGCTGGCTGCAGTGGGAATCAGAGGAGTCAGAGCCATGAGGGGCAGCTCACAAGGCCTCTTCCTGTAACGAGCTCCCCTGAAGGATTTTTGAACTGTCCTCCAGGCTGGTGTTAGGCAGTGCCCCAGTCAACATGTAGGGTTTGGGTTTAGCAGTCAGAGGCACATATCATGTGGAGGGAAACAGGAATGTGCACAACATGAAGCCAGGATGTGGAACTACTGCAGAGCTTAGAGTCACCATGTCCAGGGCCCATCGTTAGTTTGGGCCTCAATTTACCTTCAAACACAGCCCTTCTTTGAAAGTGGGCTTATTTATAGAGATAGTCTACTCTGCCTTTATTTCCTACATGCGTTAATATGTATTTTATCTGATAACCCATAATTTCTAAATGTGCATACAATCCAAATGGGAATGTGGCATTCCATTCTGGATTTACAAAACATCTGCCAGTTGTGCAGCAATTGCAGGGTCATGGCCCTCAACACAGGGCTTCCTAACTGTTTACAAGTTCTTCTGTGAAAAGAAGGCTGGATTTGCTCCTTGTGTGTTAGGCTCAGGGAGCTGAACAGAGGGAGTCTGGGATTTGAGCAGGCAGAGAAGGGCTGCAGGGCCTGGCCCTGGGCTTAGGGCTTTCCCTGGCTGCCCCCAGCAGTGTCACATCACGCTGCACCGCTGCAGCTTGTGTCTGCCAGCTCACCACGAGCCTGGCAGCAGTGCCACTAGCTACTGGGTGAGCTGGGAACACAGGATCGTCTCTGTCATCTCATTCTGCAGCACAGTATGGCTACATAAAAGTATCATTTAAAAGAAAAAAAATGGAATAGAAAAAAGGTGGTGAGGCTGGAGGGAATGGACTTACTGCTGATTCAACAAAAAATCCCTTCTAAAGTACTTGTCAGCATTTGGGAACTTAACAGTTATTCATTCCCATGACTTATGGTGTGGCAAAAATCTTAAATCCTCTTCAACTTTACTGCCACTAATGCGGCCTTCATGTTGTGTTCAACAAACAAACGAATGTTTATGCATAATGAAGAAAGCAATTTCTGGCCAAATAGGTAGATTTTGGTTTCCAAGTTAACAGGTATTTGGCACATATTTAACAAAAGAAGGTATCCTTTTTTTTTTTTTTTTTTTTTAACAGAAGAAAAGGGAGAAAAATATCAGTTACAATAATAGGACGTGACATATCATCGACTGAAGGCAGAATTAATCATTAAAAAAGAGAAAATGGTTGGATTACAAAAGATTTCAGTTCCACAGTAGAAGTAAAAGGCACCTTCGAAAATACCTAGATCACAACTATACTTTCTTAAGAATAAAATTCTCTCTGTTCTGAATTTTATTTGTTTTAAGGGGATACTTTTATTATTCACAACATACTAATCTAGAATAGCTTGCATTTTATTGATTCAGACCCTAACTCTTGCTTTTCATTGTGCATTTGTTACAGTGTAGTCACATTAGTGAAAACCTCAAGGAAAAACCCTCATTCATACCTGTGAAGCTTAGGCTCACCCAAGTCAGGGCCAGTTCTATTGGTACAAGCTCAAACCATCCTTCTCTACATTTCAATGGATGTCATTGCCTTACTATTTCTTAAAGTGGGTCAAATTCACAATGTGAGTGTCCTAGTTAACTATAGGGAAAACATGGGAATACGGTTATCACCAAAGAGAAGAGTGAAGGGTTCATAATACCTCCAGTATAAAACATCTATCAACTGCCACTTCTTTTTTTTTTTCTCATAATTCTTTATTTGTCAACAAATGTATGCAGGTAAAAATCACTTCAGGTGTTACTAAACAACAATGCTTACCAAAAAAAAAAAAAATTCCTGCAATATTCTCAAGATAAACCATCCAGAACTTATATATAAATTAAGTCCAGACTCAGTAACAGTAGAATAGCTAGTCCTGATTTGTACTGGTGTAAATCAGAGAACAATTAGCTCTAAACTTTTGCCAATTCTAAGGTACTGCCAGCTTTAAAATATTGATTTTGTCTTTGTGATTACTGTAATTATTGGGAAGATGAGAAAATACTTTCAAAACATGAGCAATCATGTAATATAGAAATGGAAAAGACTGTTTTCCCCAGTAGCCCTTCTGTAGAATAACATGTTTCAAGGAAATTTCAAAAGACTTTCTTATTAACTACCCATGTCATTTGTGTTATGCACTGTTTTTTCTTGGCTTATAGTAACCTTTTGACAAGCAAAAGTCACCACTCACACCATTAGTGTGAATTTAGAGTTCATAGATCAGCGGTTGAAATTGTTTTAAAAATTCATTTTGACCTCTGGATTGTAAATTCACATATTCAGACCTTTATTTCATATTGTTGCTGAAGAGTATGTATGTAATTTTTAGATATTTTATTCTTCATATGAAGAAAATATATCATTGAATACATTTGATACAGCTTACACCACTGGCATTCAGAGTGATTGCACTTCTTATCTCAGTACTTAACTTATTTCCTAGGCTAAGTATGTTAGTTATTAAGGTCAATGAGAAAAATGTATATTTGTCTCTAGTGCAGACATTATTGCATTAGGTGCACATCAGGTGCATATCAGATCTTATACCTTACTTGTGCCTTGGCTGATAGATACTCAGCTTCCAGCTACTGTGTGCCCTCATTATACTTGTTAAAGTAATAACATTTATTGCATGAACGTTTTTACCTCTAAAAGGAAAAATCATAATTAGCTTACATGAAGTAAAATCTCTATAAATTAATTAAATGAAAATGGAAATTAATTTGAAGGGAAAAATCATTCAGAAACAAGCTCTATTAATTACAGTAGAGACATTAATATTCATTTCCTTGAAATGAATACAATTAAAAATGGCTAGCAGGCAAAATGGCAGAAATCTGTTCTCTCCACACAATGGAGGAATTGTTCCATGACGCTCTCTGCAAAACATATTTTCATATATTTCATTGCAAATTGCTTTCTGGTTCTGACTCTATTATAGATTTTATTTTCAAAATTGAATGCTAGTAGTTCTTCAGATAAGACTCAAATTCCAGCCAGGGTTTTGTCTCAAGAAAATGGTTCCATGCAAGATTTCAGTAAAAGATTTACAGCTGCCATTAACAGCCCCGCACAAAATATTCTGTTTTATAGACTGCTCTATGATAGCCAGACCCCTGGGGTAAATGTTTTCAGGTTTAGGTAAGATAGGAGCAAACAGGAACTGAGTTCCATGAAAACATTCTATCTTCACTCTTGAAATGTAACATCTCTGGAAAATAAATCTGTACAAAATGACTTCACATAACTCTGATCCCATTAGGACAGTGATCAGAAATTTAGTCACGACGAAAAACAAAAGCAACAAACATCTGATGAGTCCATCATCACACATAAAAACAAGACTGTATGACTGGTGTTGACTGAAAGAAAGCACTAGTGGCTCGCCTTGGGCAGTCCATCTCCTTGGCTGTGATTTCATGTATGATATAACAATTGTTTGAATATACCAGGTCCTGCAAGGAGAGGCAAGTAGGGGCATTATCACAGAATCACAGAAGTGCAGGGGTTGGAAGGGAGCTCAAGAGATCATCGAGTCCACCCCCCCTGCCAGAGCAGGTTCCCTACTGCAGGTTGCACAGGTGGGCGTCCAGGCGGGTCTTGAATATCTCCAGGGAAGGAGACTCCACAACCTCCCTGGGCAGCCTGTGCCAGTGCTCCGTCACCCGCACTGTGAAGAAGTTCTTCCGCATGTTGGTGCGGAACTTCCTGTGCTCCAGCTTAAGGCCACTGCCCCTTGTCCTGTTATGACAGCACTGCTCACCCTAGCACATGGACGCAGGGGCATAACTAGTTGTCCTTCAGTATTAGGCACATATTCCATACATTACTGTCTGTGAGATCGAACCAAGTTCTCTGCTTATGTTGTAGTGTGTATTCTATAATTTGAGTATATTTTGATTCATTTGTTGCTATGCATTTGCTTGTATTTGCTTTCCTTTTTAGTCTTTAAATATTGTCTTCAGTACTCTAGAAAATACATTAATAAACACTAGGGATAGAAGTAGGAAACATATTTCCTTACATCGTTCCTTATATTGCATTCAGACCATCATTCATCTCTATCTCCATCTCAGAGGATTTCATAGCTGTCAAGGGTGGCTCAAGAAATAACATTTCCTGACTAACAGGAACTGAATCCCTTCTGCCTCCCTCTCTCCACTCACACTTTCAATGGAAATTTAGCAGGCTATTAGATCAAGCTGTAAGTGAAAATAACATACATCTAGCCT
Source organism: Penelope pileata (assembly GCA_013396635.1). NCBI lineage: Eukaryota > Metazoa > Chordata > Aves > Galliformes > Cracidae > Penelope > Penelope pileata. The sequence continues at coordinate 364,953 of WBMW01005527.1, forward strand.
ATAGTAAAGACTGCAGTGCTAAACAGCTCCCACAAGTTCTCAAAGCCTTGCACTGGCCCCATTGTAAAGGACTGTATTGATTTCTGGCAAATTCACGGATTTCACATCCCGTTACATTTGGTTTTGCCAGACATAAAACATGGTCCAAATTCTCTTTGAAAATATACTTACAATAGACTTTGTCTAATTACAGTGAAATATGTATACTTAAATGAACTGTTTGGTCAATCTATTCTTTTCTAAAGCATATGCACAAGGATTAGTACAGTAGTATTTAAAATCTTATGACTGCTATGAGATCAACAAATCATGAAGTTTAAACAGACTTTTCCTGTATTTTTTCCCAAATAAAGATTTAATAATCAAATGGTGCTTTTAGAGGCTCTTTATCTTTGTACAGCATGACCTGCACAGTATGTTTTACACAACTGACAGGAAAAGCAAGAGTAGCCAAGAATATTATGCAATACTGCCAGACTATCACAGCCATTGAAACCTTGACTTGCTCACTTCCTGATTATTTTGGTGCACACCAAGATTGTCATAATGAAGTATCCTCTCATTCACATTCTACTTTCAAAAAAGAACAGAAAAAAAAAAATTAAAAAAAGAAGTAAAAAGAATTTTCTGAAATGTGGATGGAGCGTATTAAAGCAAGTTTAGACACTTGAAGCCACAAACTTTGAAACCACTGTGGATATTCATGGTGAAAAAGTACTTAGAGATAAACCACCTAAAATCCTTCACAGTATAAAGCTTCAAAGCACTGTAAATTCTTCATGCAGAATATGGATATATCAAACTTTTGTGTGACCTAGGGCCAAATCTTCAGCCAGTCCAACTCACAGTAGATTCATTATCTTCAGTGAAAGGCTGCTGATCTATACTTATGTTACTGACCCATAAACTTTTAATACACCTTAAATACACCTTAGCTGATTAGTGCTGATTCTGCTTCTAAAACTATTTTCATAGTATTATTCCATTTACTCCTTTGGAACTCATTTGTTCAAATACGAGTGAGATCCACATCTAGTTCTTAATGTAACCTAAGCACTTAAGCCACCTTACACATAAAGAGTATTCATTTGCAAGAAAAGGGGGGAAAACGATAGGCTGCTTGAAAGAATAAATCCCAGTACTGTGGCTAGTAAAGGACAATCATCTACCAGCACCACACACACATTCCAGCAGATCTGAGTCTGCTCATCACAGTTACTGTCACACTCTCAGCTGCAGCTGCCTCTGCTAGCCATAAAATGGAGCCTGGTGTGCATGTCCACACTGGCTTCCCAAGTGACACAACCCACGTACAGCTCAGACCTCACTTATTAAAGAAAATACAGAACTTCATGTGGCCTTGACTAGCCTAGATTTCTCATATTTCCCCCTATCGTCTGCATGACCTAAGAGCCCTAAGGCAATGGTTGAAAGTATTCGTATTGTTCTTAAAATTAATTATTGATCACAATACCTATAGTAAAATTTTCAGACAATATGTTCTTTAAAAAAAAAAAGAAATAAAGAAAAGGAAGTAGAGTCTTAACAAACTTGCATTTCAAAGGCATTAAATGCTCTCAGAGGCAAACTCACATTCGCGGCAACATCCATAGCATGTGTACAGCCAATTACAAGTACTCAGCTTTATCCAGTCAATGGCTGGACCAGTGGTTCCAAGGAAATGGAAGCATTCATAGTCATCTATGTAAATGACAAAAAACGTTGGAAAGAGTTTTCTGAAAGAAAAAATGTTTTTACACTCTTGAAACTCAAAAATTGCTAGAGAAGTTTGTTCAAAGTCTTCCAAGAGACTCAACACTAAACAAAACAACACACACAAAAAAAAGAACCCACCTTCTAGGCCAGTGTACATTTTGTGCTCTCTAAAACTATGTTAAAAAAAAAAGGGGGGGGGAATTTAATAAAAATATTTTAAAATCTGAATTTTATCAGTCTACATAAAAAGAAATCTTTAAATATTAGACAGGAAAATATTTCTTTTCAGTATATAGACTCTAAATTAGCATTTTAGGTGAACAAAAAATAATGATTAATGTTGTTTTCAGCTCACTTATTCTCCTTATGGTATTGCTGACATATGTGTTCAGCTTATTTGGGAAAAGGAAGACTAATTTTCTTCTCCTTTTGGCATTGTTAAGACAAAAACTCATTAAAAAATAATCTCTCTTCCTAAATGCTTCATATATCAACCCCAAAATAGACTGCGTATCAGAAAACAAGTTTATATAACATCTCGTAAGTGTCTACTATAATAAGGAGTCAGTGTTCAGGTTTTTCATGCCTTGGAAAATGTATAAACTGTCACTAAATATATGCAAAATACTTTGAAAAAACTCAAGGTGCAACTGCTGCAGAGAGCATTCAAACTCTAATTACAGGAGGTAGCTCGTGGTGGTATATAAATGGTACTGTTTTTTCCTTTTAATTGCATGTCGTCAACATAATCTCTTCCCTCTGCCTTTCTGAGTTATTTTCCAACAGTAATTAGTAAGACAGGTTGTCTACTGTGCATAAATCACACACAAAGAGAGAAGGAAAAGCAGTAGTATAGGTATGTGAACGTCACAATGACAAGGCATAAAAATTGCATCTCACTAAATCACTGGCCCTTTACAAATTTACTGAATGTTTAACCAAAATTTAAAGTACAAAGGATCATGTAAATCACAGAGCCTAGACCCAGAAACAGTCTCAACTATGTAACTCTTGTGTAGTGCTGAAATATTTTTATGCTTTAAACTTCATCTATCAGTGCAGAGTGGCCCTTAAAGTACACTTTAATGGTGCTCACTGATCTCAGAGATACGAAACTGCTCAGTGCTATTCCTCAACATGCAGGAAAGTTTTGTAAATTCATTCTTTTAATATAACTTTTGGCAAATTGGTTTGGCTTGAACATTTGTGGAACAACAAGAACTTATAGACCATTAAGTATGACTAGTTCAGATGAAGACATAGTATCAATATGTGCTAATCATTTCTTTTTAACAGAATGCATTTTTATTTTACAGATTTTATGCACATAAGTGTCTTACATGGTGTGTACATTTGAAAAAGAGAGGGCAATGTGTTGTGGTTTCTTTTTCCATCAGATCACTAATTCAGAACGTAAAAGATGCTTTACTTCATCATTCACAGACGTATCTTGTAGCTGAAAATACCAAGGTAATTTGAGTATTAAGAAAGGAAACAGAAGATTGTCAGTAATATGTAGCCTACAGACGCTGATTATTCTCCTACTGTCCTGAATACCTCGAAGACAAACACTTATCAGAAATGGAAAAGAATAATTTCCATATTTTCTCATGGCTTTTCTTCTGCTGTTTAGGATGCTGACAAGGTAGTGCAGAGAAAGGACCCTGAACACAGACACCTTTACCTAGTCCTAGTTTTGCCTTGCTAGAAGCAGTTGGGATGCAGGAGCAATGACCAAGCCAACGAATTTGAGTCAGAGTTGCCCAGTTATAAGGGCAGAAGCATACCAAAGATGTATTGCAATAGGCCAGCACAGCAGCACTGGGGGACTCATGATGTGCTGAAAACCCCCCAAAGTACAAACGTAGAAAGCAAACTCACAATTAAAGATAAATGTAAAATACCAGTGCCTGGACATATGGCAGCCTCAGTAACTTCAAGATGCAGAATAAGTACCAAGGGACAGAAAGCAGCAAGAGTAAGCCATACAAGTCATGATAAGGAAAGGTCAAAAGAAAGTATAGCTGTTACCCAGCAGAGCAAGAGAGGAAATCAGGGATTACATAGCCGCTATCGTCTGTGACTTAATAACTTCAGTTTTTCCCAAAACTTATTGTGATCAGAAGTACAACTTAATTTAACAAGACATTAGGCTGAAACAGGGAAAGAACTGGTTGAAGAATATTTATAAAATATAGACATATCCACCTTGGCAGTGTGGCAGGAACTTCAGCGTAGACTACTAGAGGAGCGAGCAAAACCATCTCTGCACCACACAAGAAAATAAACATGGATTGAGGGATGGCCTGGAAGGCACTGCAACAGACAAGAATACAAAATAATTTTATGAAACAGTTAGAGAAACCCATGAAGATATGTTTTGTGGATATGAGGATATGTTTGTCGGAGAACTCCACGGGTCTCCAAAGAAACAGGTTCCATTTCCAGTTAATGTATATGTCTAAAATAGTCCACTAAGCTTCTCTATCCAGGAAAAAATATGAACAAGTTAGTGAATGATTACTTCTGCAAATGAAAGTCACCTAGAATCTGAGCAGTCATGTACTGTGAGCTCATTTTGCATTGTCAGGCTCTCCATTATCTCTCATAAATTAAATGTCACCAGAAGAAATAGACATGCATACCCAGTTTTGGAAGGATTTCCATGAAATAAATAAAACCTTGCCTATATTGGAATAATCTCCCAGAACAGGCCATCTATTACCAAGTCACTAAATTGTGTTTTTAACAAAAGGCAAATGTAAGTGTTGTTAAAGACCAGAGCACATCCTGTTCTCAGACTCAGCGGAAGGATTAACTGGAATCTTTCATGTAGCCATGAGAGCAGTCAACAAGAACACAGCCTCTCAAGGCAAGCAGGAAGTGAATATTGAGAGATGGGCTGAGAGTGTGCTAGAAGCAGGAGTAAAAGCAGAAAAACAAATGACAAAATGCTGCCTTACTGAAAACTAACCTCCTGCTGTTTTCAGCAGTCTGCTGAATAGTTTCTTCCAAAGGCTGCCAGTGCAGAGGCATTTTCCTGAGCCTCAGGGGGAGTCCTGGACTGCTGGAGCTGTACTGGGGGCTGATGGAGTTAAGCTGGGCAGGAGATTGCAACAACAGGCTGAGAAGTGTTGAAATTTCTTCCAGAAAATTTGAAAGATTTTGATTTCTGAATTTGAGAAAAAAAGCAATGTCTATAGAAGACAGTAATACACTGTGTAAAAATGAAGTTCCTTTGAGGGAAAAGGATGAGGCCTTCTTTTTCCCAAAAGGTTTTTTTTTTTTTTTTTACGTCTTGAAGTGATCTCTCTCTCTTTTTATTTTTTTTGAATATAGTTTGAGGCTGCTTTCAAAAATGTCTTAGTGTTCTGGGCAACTCTTTATTGCCACTAGCTGCACAAATTCACTTTCACATGTGAGCTCCAAGATGTACAGAAACTGATGAATTCTTAAAAGCATTCCCAACTACCAGCCTTCAGAAGCACTGTTTAGCAACGTAACAGGATTACTAAAATCTTTTATTTCCTTAACACCAATATGCAATGGGCAAAGAAACCACACCTGTCCCCGAGAATGCTAATGTGCACACTTCCATTTAAATCCAAGGTTTTTCAGTGACATCAGCTGGATATTCACAGTTTTAAAATACAAAAGGAGCTGTTCTATGGCTTCAGCACTAGTGCTACAATACTTGGAAATCACTCTTAAAAATAAGCACTATTACATTTTCAGAATGCGTCAAGGTTCCAGAACTTTCTTCAGGAAAGTAAATTGTAATCATTTATTTCCAATATTAAAAGTGGCTGACCTGGACTCACTGTATGGCTAAAACCATCTAATGCATATATTTTAAGCTTTTATTCTAGTCCACTTTCACACAAGCTGTTCTCAAGTAAGAGTGGCACAGTATTGAAATCATTTTGCAAATGATTGCAAAGCTTGCTAATGAATCAATGGCATCTAAATTTCAAAATATGTAATGGAAGAAAATGAAGCCAACCTTGTTAGATCCAAACTGGTACTGCAAATGAAAAAAAAAAGCCTCAGATACATCAAGATATGGCAGACCAACATTTTGATGTAAAAAAAAAATTAACATACAAAAAGAATTTTTACTCAAAATTGAACCGAAGTCTGATAAAATTAGCTAAAATATGTGAGGTGAAGATACAAGAGCAATTATGAGTTCATTTTTTGGTTTTCAGCTCAGTGGGCTATATTTTACATATGATGCTGTACAGATTCTATTCTAAAGCCCCTGGTGATGTTATGTAACTAAAATTGAATGCACTGGCTGAGACCTTCAACATGGGAAATACTCTGAGGGTTTTTTTTCTCCTGTTGTGGCTGTGATTTTTTTTGTTTGTTTGTTTTAAATTCAAATGGAGTGACAGATGGATCTGCCCCAGGTGCTATAAATTAGAGAAGAATGAACTGGGAATGGAAGAAGAAAAACATGGGCAGTGCTAGAAAACTCAAGAAACAAAAATGAACCAGGAGCTCCTAGGAGATGTCCAGACTTTAGCAATAACATTAAATCATTAATTTACTCCAGGCATAAACATGTAATTTTATCTATACATTCACCAGTGTAGGATCAGAATAAAGCACCAAGTCTAAAACAATATCACCAAAAGAATGAAAATACAGAAAAGAAAATCTTAACTGGTTACCGTGTGCAATTCCACATTCAGTGCGGTTTTATACCTAATTGTAACTTTTGTTTTATTTAACAGACTCTCACTAATTCTTCTCCTCATTCTTTGTGGCCTTCTATGATGGTGTGACTGCATCAATGGACAGGGAAAGAGCCACTGATGTCATCTATCTGGATTTCAGCAAAGCCTCTGACACAGTTCCCCACAAAATCCTTCTCTCCAAACTGGAAAGATATGGATTTGATGGGTGAATTCTTCGAAGGACGAGGAACTGGCTGTGGGATGGAACCCAGAGAATGGTGGCCAATGGTGCAATGTCTGGATGGAGGTCAGTGATGAGGGGTGTTCCTTAGGGGTCAGTGCTGGGACAAATACTCTTCAGCATCTTCATCAATGATATCAACAGTAAGACTGAGCGCACCCTCAGCAAGTTTGCAGATGATACCAAGCTGTGTGGTGTAGCTGACATGCCTGAGGTTCTCCTGTGCCCACTGCTCAAGCCTGTCTAGGTCTCTCTGGATGGCATCATCATATAGAAAAGGCAGTTCCTCTCAAGATTCTCACTTCTGGTTTTGAGACATCTTCCTGGTTTCCCCTACTGTTCATATTACTGTTTTTTCAAGTCACATCTACAGCAGTAGCTCCTTGTTGTATTTGCTTGGTAAGTTTTATTTATATTTATTTTTTGATACCACAGAAATAATTAAAAACAAAAAAAGTTTTTATATTTACTTCATAGGCTTAATTTTTCTTACTATGAATCCAGGAAGATTCCAGTAGTTACCTTTATTTATTTATTTATTTTAATTAAATCACATCAAATAAATCTTTCTTTTCAAGGCATTTTCTATATTGAGCACTTTCAGCAATAGCTAGCAATGACTGGTGAATCATCTTTCTAGTACCTTTATTTTTAGCTGCTAATAAGCCTATGCTCACAGACTTGATTTCACCTTGTGACTAAGTGGCTCAGATCTGCAAATCTGGTTCAGAGGTGCTACATGCAACACAGACTTTTCATGCCAGAACTAAGGAAAGGATGTTTCCTAGGAGGGGTTCTCATAGGGTCAGGAGTTGTTTTCAGTATTAGCAGTGTCTGCCACAAGCAACGTTTCAGGTGTACTATTCCCAGGATAGTAACACTTGATTCCGGGCTATTATACAGCTATAGCATTGCTTTGAGGTTGTTTTTCTCCTGAGGATTTTTTTAATTGGTTAAAAATAAAAGCCAATTTGTTCCCTTTGGGAACTTTAAAATTTGAAAAGAAACATCTTGTCAAAAAGTTAAACAATAATTAAAAAAAGGAAACCCAAATAAACAGAGCAAAAACTGGAAAGAAACAAAGCCAACTGGTCTATTTTCAAAGTGTTTGTACATATATGCAGAAGGCAACAAATGGAAACCTTAAAAAAGATCATAGCGTTTATGCCACATGAAATAAATCTACTAAAGCCAGAACTGCTTCCTGTCTTTAACACTAATGATTAAATACAACCATGACATTTCACTTTTCAAAAAATTTTTCTGCTCCTAGACAGAGAGATTCCAGACACAAATGGTCACCCTGTAGCATTTATATAACTTTGCAAACCCTTTAACATGAAACAATAGGTAGTCCTAAGCAATTGCAAAGGATGGGTAATGCTGTGATTACTTCCATTCGTAACATGGAGAGAAACAACCACATTGCCAAATGCCATAGGTTTCTGGACAAGAGATTGCTGAAAACTGAACATATGCTCAACAGTAAATGTGGAAGATTGATATCTGATTTTTCTCATTCTGTCCTCTGCAATATATCACAAGACAGCAAAACAACAGACAACTAGAAGCACAACTAAAATATTCCGAATGGCCAAACGAGAAGAGTTATTTCCCTTGGCTGCAGTAGTGCCTAACACCTAATGCAGGTGTTCTTAGTTAGAATTATTGGAGAAAAAGACAGTCAGCAGTGGAGGTGCTGGCCAGAAAAGGCAACATCTCTGCCAGAGATCCTTGGAGGGATTTTGTGTAAACTAGTCATTCAGATATATTTGAAAGGAGGAAAATCTACTACAATACCCTTGTTTGTGAATATTCCACTGTGCCCTAAATATATTAGAGAATTAATGCTTTACTGAGATCGCTAAAGGCAACTGCCATAAAGGGCAGAGAGCAGCCCTTCTTCCTGGGGTCAGTGGGAGGCTATAGGAGCAGCAACCATGAAGTTAAAGCCAGTTTGATGCTGCTTTACTTTAAGTCACAATTCCTAGTAGCCACAAGGAGCAGAAATGCTCATCTCAGTAATACTCATTTCCCATCTCTGGTTCAAATCTTTCTTTGTCTTTCACACTTTGCTCATAGCATTGCCTCTATCAGCCCTTTTGTGATGGACTTTTCCAAAGAAAGATACTGAGGTCTCTGAACATTAATAGAACAAAGTCATTTTCACATTTGTTATTCTCAGAAAAATGTCTCTCTGAACCTTGGTAAGCTGTGTTGTCCTCACTGACCACATGAGCAATTCAAAGCATTTGTTTACAAAGGTTCCTACGTGCACAATACATTTCATTTCAATGACTGATACAGTTCAGTAAATTCTTTCTGCAAAGGTTGGCTGGCTAGAGGTGACCAAGAATGCAAGTTCACTTTAACTGGAGCAAGCTCTGGAGAAACAAATGTTGCAGACAAACACTTGAACTGCTTCAGTTTCACTCTGGATTAGCAGGATGGAAATGCAAGAGTGCAAGAGCAGGCTGTAAGGGTGTTTTTTGATTCAGTAGCTTTTTCTTTCTACTTCTAAGAGGCAACAGTTCATTTAGTTAAAGCTTTATAAATCAGAGTTGTAAACAGCCAACGTTTCCCACAGGTACTAACTAGATGACAATTGTGTACTGTCTCTATGCAGCCTGAATTTGCTCATTGAATTTGTTCATTGTATTTTATCTGTTCCTCATGAATGCTCTCTGTTTTCTCCAAAATAGTTTGAGGCAGAAAAATGGTTGTGTAGACATAGGAATAGTTTTCACATGGGTCAGGAATGTCTACAGAATAAACTCAAAAACACTGTAATGGGTACTCGAAGAATCGTTTCATTCATCTCTTTAAAAACAAACCAACAATAGATAACCACAATACTCTTGGACTGAGTTAACAATTAACAATATTTTAAAAATATTCATGAATTATTTAAAGATTAAACAGTCTCTCATGAACGTTTAGCTGTGTTAAATCTGAAATGCTTAGAAAACAAAGTAAACCTGGAATTGTTCTAGAGCTTTAAAGGTATTAGCAAATGATTATTTAAGCTTTTATTTAAGACAGTATAGAACAACTACTTAGTTGGTGTACTCATATTCTTTTTCAGACCAGAAATAAAAATGTCTATTTGGTTTACAGAGCAGATACCATAGAAGAATAAGCTTTTGTGCTGATACTGTAATTGTTTTGCTGTTGCTCCCTTTTAAAAGTCCCTTACTTTCTACAAATTTGTCTTTTTCTCTTCCATGTTCTTATTCTAAAAATGTATTTTTCTTGTTCTTTAAGACATTATTATTAATTCATTTCTTGAGTACTTTTAATGGTCTTAAAGGCCACTCATGGAACTAGAAACTTCTAGCGCAAGAAAATTTTAAATCTAATTTTAGTTGCATAGATTAAAGACTGTAATAGTGACAATGAGAAAATAGACTGACCAGCAAAAGTATACATAGTCAATGCTTGCTTTAGAACATCTGCAATGACAGTTTTATCATGAGATCTTTATTCTTGGTAAAGGGAGGTAATAAATGATGTAAGTGGAATATTTCGCATTTCATCTAGAAAAAAATTGTCTTCACTTTCTATTACTGTCAAAAAAATTGTCCTTCATTTCAGACTAATTCTTTCTAGAAGTCTTCAAGTTACTGCTAAGTTCTATTAGCAATTTAGAACATGTGCTTCTTAAAAACATTTGTTTTCTTACCTTTAACAACATATTGTAGGCAAGTATTATGTAGATGGTGATAGGAAACGCTTAGGACATTAGACAAGAAACTAGACCTGTCTTATTCCCAGCTATGTGGCTGTTTAACTCATTTTTTTTTTTTTTTTTTGCCTTGAAAATGTACATAACATTAATTTCTTCAGCTTAGAAAATTACCTAAAGAATACAAGGAAAATCTAACCCTTTAGAGTCAAACTTCTGTGCAGCATTTCTTTATATTTTTTTCCCTTCTCTTTCTTCCTGTTCACCGCACAATGGAAAGCAAAGGCTACTTCTCTGAGATATCCCAAAGGTTCCTAAAGATTAAAACCAGCATCTAGACCTTTTCAGAACCCAAACTAACTCCCAATGTACCCATTTTCTCTCCTATGCAGACATTTATATATAGCTTATACGTTTTTCTCTCTTTAAAGCAATACTTTTTCCTACAAAGCACTTCCACAAGTACTCATCTGTAAAAATTACTGCACTGTAAGACTCCACATATCTCGATCTCCCAGGATTTCTGATCGCAGACATCTCTAGAAACTGAGTCCACCCACACAACAGACACAGCTCTCAAGCACTCAATATGCAAGATGTGCTTCCACTTCTTTCTCAGCTCCATAAGATGAATTATTCTCTGCACTGTGTCTTAACATAATTCTTTTTTCTCCTTTGGCTATTATTAATGGTATAGTGTGTATGGATAAATTCTGTTGATGACAGAGATCAGGCAGTACAAATTTTCCTCCCTCTGCAAAGCATTTCTTACCTACTTCTCTAAGCCAACAAGGCATGTGTCATCATATTATCTGCATCTTTCTCTATTATATGGCTCCTCGTGATGCTGTTAGCTGTTTTTAATTGAATTTAATATAGTAGAGGTCCTAAAGCTAGTAACTTCCTCATGATTTATTTAAAATGGGTAGCCTGCTAGCATGGAGGAAATGCTAGAATTCTCTTTTCAAAGGCTGAAACCCCAGAACACTCCTTCCTAAGCACCAGAGAATCTGCACTTAAAACAGAAATAGGAGTGTCTGATGCAGTAAAAAGATTAAAGAGATGCTTTAACTTTTTTAGGCATCAGAGAAGATGACTGTAAGACATAAAAGTTTGCCACAAAGGCATTGAAAATTAGATTTCATTAATTCCACTGCTCATGGAATAGCTTGTTTTTGAAAAGAATGAGAAAAATAAAATAAGATTTTCCTTAAGTGAGGTTGAAACACAGTGTTTGTGCTTCCCCAAGGAACTGTCATCCAATCAACCTGTGTTGTACAGTACACAAAAGTGAAAGAGCCTGCACAGTTCTAGTGAGTTAAGATAGCAAAAATTCAGTTTAGCACAGAACCAAGGTGGAAATGAATACAGCCACACAGAAATGTGAAAATGAAGGTGCCACCAGGAGCTGATAGCAATAAATTTCTGACACTTCAGAGATTTGAAAAACAGTGGTATTACAGATGTCCCTGAAATTAGAAATAAAGAGAGGAATACCAAATACATCCAGAACCTTCTGGAGACGCCTTTTTATTTGCAACGTTTCCATCTTATAATTTCAGTGAATAATTACTGAACATTTTCACATTTTCTCTTTGGTGAAAGGGACAGGCTGCAAGTTTTCTATGGAGAAACAACTCTTCAGCAACATGCAGAAAAACTCAGTTATGATAAACTCTTCCAATTTTTAAATGGCTCATTTTAGCTCAAATGGACAGACTAAAACCAATGACCCTTCAAAAGAATGCAGCTCTGGAGCAACGTCAATTTCAGCATCTAAGGCTGCAGTTATTGTTAACTGTCTTCTGAAACATAACTCTTATTCAGGAAAAACTTCAGAAAAGAATATCAAAGCCCAAGAGGCCAGAGAGAGGTACAGGGGGCACCTTTGATAACTTGTATTAGAAATGGGACACATGTAAAGGGTTAGACACAGCAACAACTCTTAATTGCTTGGGAATCTGCTTTTCAAATAAAAACATCCCTCTAATTTTCCTTTCCTTTTAAAGCATTCTCATATCAACATTCACAAGGACTCTAATATGCCGGACAAATGCCACTGTGCTTCCTACGCCAAAAGGGCACTGTTTCAATGTGCATTTTTCATCTTTGTGGCCTTTGTCATCCATCTGAAAAGCAGCTAATTACAAAACACGATTCATGTGGTTTCCTACCACAGCTTTTGCTTCAGAACATATGAGAAGTATTGGGTTATCACAGCAAGAAGTTACTCACACGGTCTCTCACTAGCATTCTCTTGCATTCTGAGAGTTATTATGGGCAAGGTTTGAACTGAGATGAAGAAATCAGTAAGTTTTTCACTCATTTTAATCATTTTCTACAGGAAGTTTGTGAAAAAAAGCTCTAAAAGTGACCTGGAGGGAGCAGAAAAAACATGGGATGAAAAAAAGAAGTGAAAAGCTCCATCTACTTGTTATGTCTCACCCAATACATCTGGATGCCACCTCAATGAAAGATCAGGAAAAACATCAAAATGTTTTTGTACAAATAAGCACTGTGATACCTGTGTAAGCCTGAAGGCAGTTTCTGCACTCACCTGATCACTTGGCTAAGGTTCACATTTACCAAAGATTTGTGCATGGACTATCCATCAAAATCACTACATGCCTGGGAGATGCACCAATGCTATACAGCTAGGCTCACAACTAAACCCGAGTTCTGCAGTGACTACCTTGGTAACACAACGAGGAGTATCCTGTCCTTACATCGCATGGGGAATGAACACACTCAGTGGGACACAGCGTGAAGGAAATAGCTGAGCATGAGTCAGAGGTCAAAATACAGATTCTCTTCTTTGATGATGATCCATCATCAAAATGAGAAGATGAGCCTTGAATCAAGGGAGCTGGAAATCGTATGTTAGGTATAATGGCAAAATACCTCTATGTGGTAGAGGAAATAGAGAGAGGACCTACTTCAGCAAGAAAAAGCATTTCACCAACAGAAAGTATTGCAGAAAAAAGGACAGAAGAGACATATTTATACATAATTCTTCAAGAAGAGTACTATTTATCTAGATCCTCAGTCTGCCTGTAGGAAACTGGATCCTGTGTTTATGCAGAAATGTCTGTTTTCACACTAATGTTGTTCTGCAATCCAAACACCCACTTCCTTCCTTTTCACATATATTAATAAAAGAGAATGACTGAAATACGAGGAAAGGTTTGTGTGCTAAGACTGAGTTGATCTAATGAAAACCATAAAGGCTGATGCAAGCAATAAATCTGTCATTAGAAAGCAAAAACTACTAAACAACCAATGCAACAACTGTACTATATTATTAGGCTTATTTGGGTAGTGTATCAAAAAAAAAAAAAAGGATGCTGTAGAGGGATTTCTGACAGCAGCATACAATTTGGGAAAGGGGAATATCTTGATAATTACGATGAGCATACACTTGTAGCAGCTGTAGAAGAAGAAGCTTTCAATTGCATCTGGGTAGCAGCCGATTCCAAGTCTCTAAGACAGTAATGGAAATATGCTTGATGAGCAGTGAAATATGGTAGTGGCCCATTTATCTAGATAAATTAATTTTCACTGAAGCCATTCAAGGGGACAGAAAATAGTGCAGTATTTTACTGACAACCCTGAAGAAGCAATAACCTCGAAAACTGTGAACAAGTTTGAATTTTTGTCATCTGTTTTACTTCTCCCACTTGCACAATTTTTTATCTTTGCTGATATACCCCTGCACAGTGATCCCTGTCAGGAAGAGATCCCTTGAGAGTGTGCACGTTTTCTGCTTTCCTTAATTTATTCTCAGTCAACATTGTATTCTCATTTGTTTTTATGGGCTACACTGCCCCCTGTATAAATACATTTACCTTTAATTTAATATTGTAAGATTCCAGTACAACTTAGAAGATGCAGCAAGAGAATATTTTCATAACATGTCCTATCACTTATCTAGGAGGATCTTGCCAGATATTTATTGATTCTTGATTCAGTTTTATGCTCACTATTCTGTCCTGCTATCTTTCATTGGAAACGTTTTCTGTCCCATTTCCATATCCATATTCATCTATCTTCCCTGTCTCATTATATTAAAATGTGTGTGTATCCGTTAAATTTTAAGTGGTTTATATGCCTACGCCTGAAGGCATTCCAGGATCTTACTCATACATACGATATTGAAAACAGTTCACAAACAGTGCTAATAGTACACAAAGAGGTACATATTTCAGGGTGAATGCAGGCAAGCAAAGAGGCACATAAACATAACAGAAAAAAAAACCAATAAATTAAACATGATTTGTTTTTTAAAATCAGCTATAAAGCTTCTCTGCTGCTGTGAGGCACAAGAAGGGCTGAGCTGAGGTTCTCCTGCTGCCTTCCCACGCTTCCTGAGCTGCTCTGGGGATGCTACTGGTGCAGGGAGCAACACAACCCCTGGGGCTCTCTCTTTCCCTACAGCTCTGCTCTACCTGAAGCCTATGGCTGTGAAAACCGTCTGCATAGCACGTGAGCTACGTGCAAGCACAGAGTTACCACTGCAGAATTACAATTGAGAAGGTACTTTGTGCAAATACGGAACCATCTGAAGTGAAGATTTTCTGGGTGCACTAGCAGTCCGCATCTTCAAGAAAAACAGACTAAAACAGGATTCTCATTAACTAGAATATGCAAATACAATCATCAGAAGTGTTTTTGTTTTGTTTTATATATTTTTATATTTACCCGTGTCTAATTGAGACTACAGGTGTGGTGACAATGGCCTTTCATTAGGCTGCAGCAGTATGCCTCCCACTTCAAAGATCACTCATTTACCTCGGGCACAACAACTGTAGAATTTCCAATGATGGCAATAAGGCAAACTAGAAAAGAAATCCATTTACATAGTCAGTTTAGAGCCGTTCAAATACGTGGGTAATGCATAATTGTAGTTTAAGGAAGAGTACTATAATTCCTTATTCTGTAAAAATATACTTAGATTCATAAAAAGTGTTTGAAAAATCTCAGCCTCTCTCAGTCAATAATTATTCATCTCTCATTACTTTACACAACAACAGCAACACATATAAGCAAAGAATTGGCCTTCAAGTGACAAGCCTTCAAGAATGCCAGACCTTCATCTTAAGCTGTTTTCTTAGAAATAGTACATTCTTACATAGCAAGACACAACACTGCGTCTATTAGTCCTAGTGTAGCCTCAATTTATTAATTAACAGATGCTATAGTTATTGCTTACATTAGTAATAGTACTCTGCTTCTTGAAAGAAAATACAGAATTTGCCGTTTCCTAATAGCAAAGTGCATTTGATTTATTAAGTGATAATAAACTTCCACATTCATGTTTAAACTTTGGAGCATCCGAGGTTCACAGCCTACAGCCCAAAAATCATTGGATCACTTAGTGTAATGATATCTTTTTCCTCATAAACGTGTTGTAACGCATGCATGATTTTTACAGCTGGATAGTGCTAAATATGAACACTTGCAGTCAGGAATAGGTAGCTCCAATGAGGCCTTTACAAGATTTGGAAAAAAACATGAATTTATTAGCTTTTCTTATTTGGAAATGCTGGAGATAGTTGATGCATAAAACCTCATGTTCTGCAGCTCAGCATGCCAGTTGTCCAGAAAACATCATTTTCATAGCTGAGTAGGCCAGCTGGTAACATTGCTTCTTCGGAAGTAATCTCTGAACAGACACAGGTATGCTTCAAAGGGAACACTGCCAAAACATCTACTATTTGCATTATACAAATATGCTTTATCCCAAGTATCTTATCTTTCATTAGAGAAATCGTCCCCTTTGCATTCACGTGGTCAGTGCATCTGTCTCACTCTTTCTTTCTCATTGAGAAGAAACACGTTGATACATTTACAATTTTTTTAATAAAGGGTGGGGCTGGGAGGGAATTAAGCAAAAACAAGACAACAAATCCCTGTTGGCATCAGAAATGTATCGAGATACATTTTTACTAGAATTCAGTGTGTTTTCAGGCATATAGTATGAGATTCAAAATTGAAAGTATGGCTTTTCCAAAAATGAGCATTACTTGAGTAATTTTATTTTATTCATTTTTGTATTCAAGACAAGGAAGCCAGAAAGCACAGACACAACACAGGGGTGTAGTCAGCTGCAGTACTGAATCTAGCAAAGAATGTTTTAATTGACACTGAATTCCACTTGGCTCAACGAATCCACCTGAAGGATGTGTGTGCAAATATGCACCAGCACTGAGGTCTGGATTGTGACACTAAAGCAGGATGAAACTCAAACCCTGCCTCTCAGATAGATTTCTTAAATACTGGGAGAAATAACTGAACCACTCAATTCCAAATGTAAAGTAGATAAGAGTATGTGCTCTTCTATATATTGAGATCAGAACCTCTTCATTGCAGGGTTTTTTTTGTTTTGTTTTGTTTATTAATGCAGGTCTGCATTTGTACAATGCTTAACAATGTCTGCCCTGACTGAAGCCAAATCCTGTAACAAACTGTAACAAACAATAGCAGTAACAGTTGGAATTATTCTGTTTCTCTGTTTGGAAAACCACAGACATGAAAATCAGGAAAATGTATTGCAGTTGTCATGCTTTCTCTGAGCCATCTCAGTGAACTCAGCAGCATTCCCAAGGTGTATGCCAGGTTAAATACACAGAAGCACATTATGAAATCTGCATGATGCACTCAAACAGCAAACTTGCTGACAGGTGCCCTGGTGCTCTACTTGCTTTTGATAGAATCTATAGCATTAGTTCCTGAAACCAGTTATTACTGTGGAAACCAGGACATTATGTGGTCACGTTTCAATGAATGACTAATTTTGAGAGGGAAATAATATTTCATTCTACACATTTTGCAGCATCCAAGTATCCTTAGCTACTGTGTCCTTTGCCTTTTACACAAGATGAAGCTTGATGAGACTGTAAAAGCTTCATGCATTCAGCTGCTATTTTGACAGAATGCAGTATACAAATGAGAGAAAGAAATCAGTTGCCATCATTTCATAGCCAAGCAAATCTGAGAGTTCACCAGCTAGCACACAAGATTTTTTAGCCTAGAGATGACAGCTATCCCTGGCAGCCAGCAAAAGCCCTCTGCAATACGGGCACCTGAGGCTGCACCAGGTAAAGCCACAAGATCTGCAGTGTGGCAGTGATGCATTCAGTGCTACGCTCCTTGAAAAGGGGCTCTGTTTCATCTTTCTTTATCATAGAATCATAGTAACACCAGGTTGGAAAGGACCTATAAGATCATCTAGTCCAACCATCCTCCTATCACCATTACTACCCATTAAACTGCTAAACCATTTCCCGTAGCGCCTCATCCAGACGCTTCTTGAACACCGCCAGGGACGGCGACTTGTGCTTAAGTGCACAAACCCAGAGTTTGAGGAAGAATCTTTTCGTTCTCCAAGTTCTTGAAAGCAAAGTTAAACTGCATAAACATTTCACATTTTCCCAGCATCTTGGTAAACTGTAACTGATGTATTGTATTTTCCTTTTATTTTTCACATGAGAAAAACTGTAATCTTCTCCTTGCCTCTTTTCCACAAAGAAAAGGCTGTGTTTGCTCATTAATGAATTTACTGTGCCAAAGAAGTGGTCTTGCAAACCTACTGCAGACATTTCTGTACAATCACAAAGCTGCAAAACCAACCGACTAGAAAAAAAGAATCATTTTGCATCATCAAATATTAAATTAATGAAAATTTTGACCAACAGCCATATAATGGCATGAGATTAATTGCTATGTGAGTTTTTACTAGATATTATTACTTTATAATTAAAAATGAGCTTATATTTTGAAGAATATGATACAAAGGAATTAAGTAGAATTAAATTAATTTTATATTACAGCTGAAAATGCAAATGATATTTTCTTGATATAAATGACAGCCTTTTGCCAGGACGACCCTTGGTAATTCAGAAGTAAATTAAGAATTCTACAGTGAATTGTAATAGACCAAATATTAGTATTATTTAATAAGACAGTAGCTGTAGAGCAAGAAAAAAAAAAATCTCTTCTGTGCTTTAGAAAATTTCTCTATTACTCTTTATCTGTGTTCAGATCAACAGGATTTCAGAAACATCCAAAACAAACAGCACAAAGCAGATAGTATTAAAAGAACAATGTTGGAAAAATGAAAACTGTGTTTAAATTAAATTTTCATTTTCTTCTTGAAAGTTTCCACTCTTGCAAGCAACTGTGAGGAGTTGCACAATGAATATGGCCAGAAGCCAAAAAATTCACAGCACAAAATTCCAGCTAAGAAAAAGACTAGGTGCTGACAGGCAGCGGGCAACATCCGCCAGGTAGCTTTGCAAATTGAGGGGCATTGAGCAGCTAACAGCAAGTGGGGAAATGCACTTTTGCATGGTCTAGTTTCAGGTATATTCCCATGAGAAGTCATAGCCTTCTAAAACATTTTCTATTATTTGTTTTGCAACATATGGTTTGTGAGCAGACAGAAGAAAACAGCATGCCCTGCAAATCAGTGTCATTTTTAAGAAGGACCATGTGTGCAATTAGGAGATTCCCAGAAGAGATAAGTGAGGTTTAAAAACTACTCCAATGTCTTTGGGCAAGGAACCAATGACACAGTTTGAACCATGAAAAGATAATCTTGATTAACGGTGCCTCAGGGGCAGAGATGAGAGAAGGCGCTGGTGGTGCTCAGCAGCACTGCTGCGAGGCTCACTGGCCAAAACCCAACAGGAGAATAAGCTATCCTCGTTTTTCAGGTGTGACAAGTGTTTCTCCCTTAAACATCCTTTTGGGCTTATACATATGGCCTTCAGTTCTAGCTGTCCTCAGTGAGGCTCCTATTGCCACTGGCATAATACTCTGTAGACTGCACGGTCTGGAAGAGGCTCCAGAAGGACCGCCGGCTTCATGCAGCCCCTCCACCAGCCCCACCCCCAAAGCACAATATTACTACTTTACCCACTGGACTATTAAAAAGAGAGGAGGAGAACAAACACTTACAGTCATTCAACAGAAATACCTTGATACTATCTAAAGAACAGTACAACACTTCATGTTATTCAAATCCAAAGCAAAACTGACTTATTCATTGATTCAGTCTTTTTTTTTTTTCTTAACAAAAGGCAGAAAGTATTGTAAATATTGTAAATAATTATTTGTATTTAGCCTATGCTCTTTGTTGGAAGATTGAAATACCTCTCAGGAGTGCTTACTCACTTATGGCTTTCTTTCACCTTACACCCAAAGGGACAAAAAAAAAAAATGGATTCAATTCAGAGCAGTACCTCTGCCTCCTCCCAAAGCGTAAATGCATCAACCTCAGCCTCCACCAGCTTAGAGCTTGGGTTGCTGTTAGCTGTGCAATGTTCCCCTTCACCTCATCTAATCTGCATTTCAGAGTGAATTTGCAGCCCCTGGGAACAGCCCTTCAAAGTACCCCAAGACTAGGGTTTATTATACCTGAATTGTAACCTGCAACTAATGCCTCCTCTTCTGAGAGGACATTTCATTCCCCATTTCTATTGATTTTTCATCCTGTGCAGTGAAAATGGTGTATGTCTAGTAATCAATTCTTATAGATAATTTGTGATGGCTCTTTGTTCACTCAGAGTAGATTACTGCACTTATTTATAAAGTATATTAAAGAATCTTCAATATTCTGAAAAATCTCAGTCAACACTGACCCAGAGTGGCACTGAGTCAGCGGCCAGACATGAGAGCTCTACGTTTACTTCAATGAACTTACTTTAACGTATTATTGTATTCCTCTTCAGTGTCTGCACATATCTCAACGAATATTTAGAACCATTAAAATGGCATTTAAGCTTTCAAACAGGTATATTTTACTCTGAAACAGATGTTGTGAACATGTCTTTTGAGATCCACATTTCTTTTTATTCCCTGATTCAGTTATCAAGTTTACTAAAGTGAGAGGTGATTAAAATGCTTTTGCCTTTTCCTGTAAATGTCAGTCAGAAGATCATGGGTTACACTCACAATTGAATTGTTTGTGAGTGCAATTTTGAAAAGACTGCTGTAGTATAAGCAGCAATAACCCTGATTTAGAAAAGAACTATCTCTGAGAGCAGCACTACAGCATGTCTAACTTGAAAGCTATTCTCTTTTCTTAATTCAACCATGTTTAAGCACGTCTCATTAGTTCTTGCTGAAGTGTTTTCTTGATATTCAGAGAAATATTTACAAATCTAAAATACAATCCAAAATTGTTCTTATAGAGTATGCCAAAATTCTATTATTACCACTGCATTATTATGAATCAAATGCTGTCATGGGATTAAATTAGAAGCATTGAAATTTTGCTATTTGAATGAAATTTTACTATTACCACTTCATTACTGAATGAATCAAATGGTGTCATGGGATTAAATGGAAAACATTCAAGAGTCTTCTCAACTTTAGATAAAGGTAAAAAGCAGTCACCACATAGGTTTTCACACAAACCAAACTAAAAACAAGACCTTCAAATTCTCAATGAATTTTCCAAAAGCGCTTTTCATCCCCCCTAAAAATACAATGTTGATCTATATATATATAGATATATATATATATATACAAAATTCAAACACAAACTAGGCTCTGCATTTAATTCAATACAGACTGGAAAAGATAACTTTCCTATACTCTCTACAGTACTTCATTATCAGCATCATCTAAGCACAGAACTACCACTTCTGTTTCATCTTGCAGTGTCAATGCAGAAAGCCATTCCCTTAACACTGTCTCATACACCCACACAGACCTCCCCGAAAGCTCATCTCCTACCTTCCTGTAGCTGCTGCCCTAATCACTGAAGTCACTGACAAATTATATCATGGTAAATTGAGTTTTTATCATATTTAATTTAATTCTGGAGTAATTTCTTTTGAAGCAAACATCTCTCACATCTTGATAAAGCACTCTTTCTGCGGAGCAGAACTCCGTATTGAAGCACAAATTGAAATCAGGGAGCACTGCACTTGTTCAGAATACCACATTTGGAGTGCACGGTGTAACATTAGTTTCTCTGGCATAATTTCATACACTGCATAATAATAACTTTTTATATGTAGTAAACTATTAGCCATGTACAGATTAAAGTCATCTTAAGCTTTCAACAGGAAAAAGATTTATACAGATGATGATAGTTTTTTTTTTTTCCTCAACTTAACTATATCATACTGTGGTTCTCTATATGCTTCACAGTTTTCCTTCTGATTTTTTCTACTACCACTTTAAGGTGAATAACAAATATGTCAGCTCTATGTCTCAATTACTGCTTTTTTGAGGGTAACAGAGAAGATTACAAATGAGGAAAAAATAAATTCTGTCTCATTATGATGTATCAGGAATACATACAACTTCAGGCTGGTGTAGAAAAAAAGTATACATGCATTGTTCTTAATATAAACTTGCAGTAATTACAAAGTCTTAAACCCTTAAGCAAGCCACTACTACTTTTCAGTGTATAAAAATGATTTTAAAAACGGATACTTAATTGGTAAAATAACTGTAAGTTGAGGTTTTCTTAGCATGGAGAAAAATGTGAGTGATCACCTTGAGGCAAGTAGAAATGCAGAGACATTTTATATTTGCACGTAATCAGAGAACAGCCTGCCTGAGACTTGCTTAGCTAACAGAGGTGTACCAGGCAGCAACCTCTGGTACGACTGGAAGCAAACCATGCTTCTCTCCTCTCCACGCTGAATGCAATGAGGCAGCACCGCAATAAACATGCCTATTTTCAAAGAAAGTGATGTAACAAAACATGTAGTCTGTGTCCTGGCCTGCTCCCCAGCACGAGTGCCCACACCAGTCAGACCATCCCCGTTATGTGCGTGCTGCGGGAGCAGGGCTCCTATTGGAGAAAGATGACCACGCTCAGATTGTTACTCTCTACCAGCTCCTAAGTTACTGTCACAGCATGCTACCTAAAACCATCCATTAGACACCCCGGAACTTCACGACAGGTCACTATGCAATTTACTCCCCACACGTTCAGTATTTGCAGTACAGAAGCCTTTCCTTCTGTTTGCAAAGTTCACTGAGGTGAAAGGCTAGTAACCCGATACATAGCTTTAACAGTTAAATTACGTGTTACAGCACATTATGGCAGCTGAAATGACCTGTCCTGATAAAGTCTTAAAAAGTGACTGGTTTTGTATACTGTGGCTCAGCTGAGAAGTTACTTTGTACAAATGGTATCAGGGTTCCACATAACATTGCTGTGAGTGACTTGCACTACACTTGCTCAGGTTACAGACAATTATTTTTTCCTTCTCTCCCCGAGCCCAGCAGGCGCCTGCATCCAAATGAACTCACATAGTGTAGACAGATACACAGGAGTGTCAGAAATACAGGCCTGGTCTCATGCAATGGACCAAAATTACCTATCTGAAGTGTGGTGTGAGGTGGTGTGTCCAGCCTGCTGGTAAGGCTGCAGGCAAGAGGTATGAGACCCACAGGACCAGGGGAGATACCACATGGATATGATCACTATTCAGCTGCCTCATAAAGCACAGCTAGAGAACATGAATTTTTCTAAGATTGGCAAAAGCATTTCCTACACTGACGCCTCTTGACTACCTACAAAGAAATACACTATCACAGCTACAGCTGAAAAATTGCTGCTTTCCTGTTCAGATGCAGGAACTTACTGGGGTTACTTTGTGGGAAAAACGGCATACTAGTTCATCATCTCAGCTTCAAAAATTGACAAAGTACAGTTTCTGAGAACTTTTTTTTTTTTAATTATACTGGATACAATGTATCANTCTATCTGAAGTGTGGTATGAGGTGGTGTGTCCAGCCTGATGGTAGGGCTGCAGGCAAGAGGAATGAGACCCACAGGACCAGGGAAGATACCACATGGATATGATCACTATTCAGCTGCCTCATAAAGCACAGCTAGAGAACATGAATTTTTCTAAGATTGGCAAAAGCATTTCCTACACTGACGCCTCTTGACTACCTACAAAGAAATACACTATCACAGCTACAGCTGAAAAATTGCTGCTTTCCTGTTCAGATGCAGGAACTTACTGGGGTTACTTTGTGGGAAAAACGGCATACTAGTTCATCATCTCAGCTTCAAAAATTGACAAAGTACAGTTTCTGAGAACTTTTTTTTTTTTAATTATACTGGATACAATGTATCAGTATATGAATGGCAGGATGGCATTCAGATTCTATTCCAGTCCGGTAGCTAGACTGGATCAGTAGTTCCCACAGTGAAATGCTCTGCCAGTTTCCTTTCTGCTGTGACTCAAAGATGGATCACAATTTCACAAGGCAATTCTCTAAAAAAAAAAAAAAAAAAAAAAATACACTTCAGCATTTCTGCCGTGTTTTTAAATTGTTGGAAACTTACTTATTAATAACAGCTTCCCCAAATCTCACTAAGATTTGCACAAATCACTGCACTTCAGCTGAATGCAAAGTGTTAACAACCTGTCCAACCAGCACAGCAGTGACCCAAAACAGCCCTTGCACAGCCACAGCTCCAATTCTGCCTTGACAGAGTCCAGCACAGATACGCTCACACACTGATATTCTGAAAAAAAATACTTGTCCTTGCAAAGTCTTGCAACTAAATGAAGTCTGCAGTGCACATTAATTGATGCATGCAACAGATTTTCTATACACGGTTTGGCATTTCTTTTGCAGAGGGGAGCGAGGTTGTCATTGATTAAGCAACAATCCAACAGCAGAACAAGCCTTGGCAGGACTGATTGAGTTTAGGGAATATCATGGATTGATAAAGCTTACTGATAGTCATGAGTTAACTATCAAATTAACTCCCTTTTAGTTTACTTTGTGCTCTGGACAATAAGCAGAAAAGAAATAGCTATCTTCTTCATATATTTGAGTTTGGTAGTTTTATAATTCTGGTATTCTGCAACATTTTATTTATTTTTTAAATATGGATGGGTATCTTATAAGATTGGCTTCAAATATAGCTTTTTTTCTTACACAGTTTTAATATGGTTTTCTAAGTTTCATCTTTCTAATTTTTTTTAAATAGCTTGTTTTTTTTTTTTTTAATTTGGGTACTTCATATTTCCTTCACACACTGTATATTCCTCCCCCCCCATATTATATTTTTATATTCTAGTTTCTATTACAGTTAATATTTTTGTACATTTGGTTTCTAACAGGGTTAGTTTTTAAACACAGGTTGTTTATAATATAGTTTTTTTCTGATATCTTGGATTTTAAATATGCTTGGTTTAATATATTTTAAACTGGAGAGTACCCAGTACACAGCTAACCCCCTAGTCGTGCTCAGAAACACGCAGCCTCCTCTACTCTTGAATGAACATTTTTACTAATGGAATCTGGATGGGTACTTCATGGCCAAATTCAGACAGCTTGAATCTAGTCAGTGTTTCAGCTTTCAAGACAATGAGAAAATTAATGAGATTATTCTGACTTTCTCATTTAATTCTTTTTTTCCCCCGTTCTCTCCTTCCACAAGTTTGCATGCCTAGTCAAATTTTCTTGTCAAAATTCACAGAGTGCCTTCTAATTAAAACTTGGAATAAAATAGGGATCAATTCATTTGGAGTCAGAGAGCAATGTTACATTTTCAGTAGAGCTTATTAAATAATTAAAATGGAAAAAAAATTCAAGCATGCCGCTCAGAAGTGAGATGAACAGAGGTTTTTAAAAATGCAGATCTTTGATTACTGAATTAAATGATCTAGAACAAAAAACTGTCACGTACAAAGAACAAGGAACTGTTATAAAATACAGTCCTCATTTAAATTTTTATTTGCATATTTGAGGCCCATTGAAAGCTGTTACTGTACACCTAATTAATGAGCCATATATATTTGAACATCTGTATTTCACTCTTCATTTATTTTCTTGCTCACTTAGTGAAAAAACACTTAAACATTTAAATGATTATCTAGTCAGAAGATAAAATAGCAGTTGTCTAATGAAGGATCACCTCTTATCAGGTATGGTTTGCAGCTGCATGACCTTCTGTTAGCACCTATTCTGTCTCTTACACCATCAGCACACAAATACACTACGCTTTCTATGCATTTTAAGGTACATAAAATTCAATTCAACTTCCCCAGAGTGGAATTTCATTTCATTTTATAAAGTGCTACATTAGGAGATGCTTTGGATAAACTTATCAACTGGTCACAGCTGGCTGCTTCAGGCTCCATACTGGGTGAAAAAAACCTGATTGTTCCTTGCCTTCATCACTATTAAGTAGGAGATACCAGCCAGATGTTCCTGTGCTACCATTCCAGACCAGAGACTCTAAGAAATAAATGTTGCTTTTAAGTATAATGCATAAAACACCTGTTTTGGGTTTTTCTTTTTCATTGTATTCTTTTTCGATAGTTGTTGAGCACAGAGAGCAGCCTAGAGTCTTGGTGGAAACAGATCCTGAGAATGGCAATTGAACAGTCACGTGGCCTTTCTCAGCAGGAGCCCCTAAATGAGGCAGGTCACTGGAAGTGCTATAACCAGGGGATAAATGTTTGGCAAATCTCTCCACGAAATACGTCAGAAATAAAATAAAATAAGCCATCATAATGGTATCAAACAGGAGGAGATCAATGTGTTTTTACTGATATTAAATAGAACTGTAATAATCCAGTGCCCAAAGCAAGAATGCGTTAATGGAACACAAGTTTCACAAACATGAGTCACATTGTACAAACATATAATCGTGAACTCTACATTTAACTGTGTATGACAGCCTATCACAAACTCAATGCCATACATGAATATAATTAAGGACCATTGAAACAAACATCAAAGCATGTTATTTCCATTTGACTTGTTTAAATTTTCATACTTACTAAATTCAGTATGCACATACACATTTTACACAATTCATTGAAAGCTGGCGTCTCTCATTTAATTTATTCTAAGCTTATAGTAATGAAATCAGTTTCCTGCCAGAATTTTTCAGTCGCTGAGTGACTGAACTAAAACACCATAGCAGCTTGAAAAACATCTACCAAGAGAATTTACTCATTAGCTACCTAGCAGCTAACAAGAAATGAATGCACAAATCAAACATCTTCCTGAAAGAAGTAATTGTTTTCTCTTTTTTCTTTTTTTTCCCATTTGCGCCACAAAATAAAGAGTTATCAAGGAGTAGAGAGTGGGTTGAATGCTCTGGGTACCAACTTCAATTCCACATCCCTGCATCTTATCCTTGTCCCAGGATGAAAGCTGTTTGCTCTACTTTCCCTGCTAGAAGCATTACAGGCACATATGGAAGATGAGTCCATTTCAATCCTTTCCTACAATCTAAGTAATTCTATCAAGTGTTACATATTTACTCACAAAAACTCATATTGGAAGCTTTAATTTGTTCAGTGGAAAGAAGAATCACCTCATTTCCAAGCCAGAAGATAAGTCCAAAGTATGAAGTACAAAATATAATTTCATATTCCTCTTCCAATGATGTTACTTCTAAATGTTCTTGTAGTTAAATGAAAGCCAGTCAAGAATATAAGAAATCAACATATAAAAAAATCTCACTCTTGAGATTTTCCTGAACATATGTTCAAGAGACAGGCTGTTCTCCAAAAATGACAAAGCCACAGGAGGGAGAGAACCCCCCAATGCAACTTAAATTGGTAAAGTACCACAGCTATCCTGAAGTCAGATAGTTCTTCCGATGTCTAAAACAATAACTCAATGCTCAGGTATCTATTTTAAAGATTTTTTTATTTTCAATTTTGTTTTCCATGCTTTCACTGGAAAGCATCTTATTTCAATTAACAAAGAGCAATTCAATTAACAAAGCATAGAAAAGCTGCTGTTGGTGAGTACTAATATCTCAACTAGGAAAGTGAAAGAAGTTGTAAAATTCCACATAGATAGGTATATTGCAAATCATAAAAAGCATACTGCCATCAGTAAATGACGTCTGTTTTCTTAAGATATCATTATATGTACATTTTTAAGTCAGCAAAAACATAGTTTGGGAATACAATAACTGACTGCAAAAACAGTAGCAAACTTCCATAAATATACAAATGAACACAGAAAATTGCTGTTATTTTTCTGCCATATCTTATTCTACAAATTTTCAGTAACTTAATAGCAACCAAATTCTGAGTCAAAAACTTGAAATATGTGATATTTCAAAGAACATTATCTACAGCCATTCAGGACCAAAATTATTTCCTAATTCTGGAAAAATAAATAATGCAATAATCACATTGTCAGTCACAGAAAGTGGTTAACACAGTTGCTAGAGGCAACATAACAAAACTGTACTGGTGCTCAATCAGTTTTTCCTCCCTCCCCATCAAGATTATCCACATTAACCTTCAGTGAAGGATTCAGCAGTCATTAAGCCATCATATAAAATATGACAATCCCTCCAGACCTGTGACATGACACCAGATGAATGTTGCTTTGGAAAGAGAACAATTTTCAGTCTCCAGTCTAGCAAAAGAACATGCTTTTCTTGGTCTTCCATGGACTTCATAGACATCTGGTGACTTGTGGCCAAGTAACAGAACAAATAATGGACCAGCTGACAGTAATAAAACACAAGTCAAAGCCTTATCACCTTAGCTAAAACTTGCACCTCCTTTACTCGCACCCTACAACACTGTCTTTGCTCCAGTTCACATCAAGGATCAGACTTGACAGCTAAAAGTATAGAGAAGCATCTTCTTTTAAATCTTTGTCCCAATTCACATCTCAGACAGAATTGAAAGATAGGCAGGCATCAAAATTATTGTCTCTGGCCGTCATCCTTTTGCATCAACCTGTTTGTGCACACTGAGATTGATTTTCCCCATAATTTCAGAATGGACACTTGGGTGCATTAAAAAAATGAATACTATCACAAACATGAAATATTACTCTGATAATCATTTGTATTGCTGGAATAAATGTTATCTTGCCACAAGAGGTACTCAATTTTTCAGTGTTTTATAATTCAACTGCAATGCTCACAGTAGACTGCACTTGGCACACAGATGATGTTTTATATATTTTCATAACCTATAGCAGTTTAAGAAACAAAAGATCAGATACGTTCTTTGCAGTAGCATATTTCTTACCTAGAAATACTTGTTGTTTGAAATCTCTTATATTGGGGTTTGAGAAAAGAGGTAGCATACGAAAAGTCCTTGTAAAGCTCAAGCACAGCTGTTGTATTACAAAGTGAGAGGGAAATTTAGGTCCATTATGTAAATTAATAAAAAAAACTTGCTTGCAAGTGGTCCTAGTTATGGCTGAGTACCATAGCACTGGTGAGCATACTCTGCTCATCTGGGTTTTTATTTCCTAGCGTCTCTGTGCCACAGCAAATCTTATTTTGTATTATGTACTATTTTCTACAGATATAAAACAAAAACTAGTCTACCTTCGTGAAGTTGTCATTGGAGGAAAATGGCCTTTCAGAACAACAGAAGTCAGCAAAAGTGCCCTTCTATACTCACTTTAAGTACAAGTCAACACTTGACAAAGAAATTTTACAACACTTTTACAACAATTTTACAACACTTGACAAAGAAATTTTATCCTCCAAGCTCTGCTACTCATACAATAGAGTTCACAAATCTTTAATCTTGATTTTCCTTCACACATTTTAAGTCAAATTTATCTTTCAAAAGAACAATCAAATGTCTAATTCATTTCTGTAATTATATTCACAGTCCGTAGTAATCCATTTCAAATACTTGTTTATAGTTTGGGGAGTTGTTTTTTTAAGGAGCACTTTCACAAGTAGATCGAAACAAAAACACTTATGGGAGGCTGAAGAAACAAAGATTCAAGCACCTCATTTCAGTCCAGTGCTGTTATATTAGTTGTTTGCATTACAATACAAAGAACAACCAGCTGTAAATCAACTTAGCAAATTGACTTTAGGCAGTGCTCAACTGCAGACATATTTCCGTATGACCCTGTATGTCAGCATGTCAGAGAAGTTACTTCCCACAAATAACAAGCCGCCTCAATAATATATCTGTTTTGTAGACTTGTTATTTCCTTATTTGTACTGAGACAACTTTTGGGGTCCCAGACTTGCGGCACGATGCTGTTATATTAGGATTCATTTAAAAAAAAATAGAATCAGAACACTGACCCTTTCCTAAAGTCTTATAGAATTGCCAGCCTACAGAATAAATATAGGATAACTTGACATCCCTTGGAAAAAGGCATTAAAGCATCTCTGTCTCTTCCAGCCATTAACAGGCTTTTGGGGTCCCACAGATGAAATCGATGGCGTGGAACTCCGGAGCTGTTACCGCTCTAGCTGCACCAGCTAATGGCCTAAGGGGTAAACAGGCATGGGCTGGCTTAGCCCCTCACTGGTAACAACTGTTAAAGGTCTCTTCTCTCATCTAACTTCTGCACCAGTCTGAAAATTTCATCCTTTTTGCCCCTCTGGAAAAGATGACATCCCATAATGCCACTGCTTGCACACCTATATGGCAGACACTGTTGGGAGAAGCCCCCTGCCCTCCAAAATTCCTGCAGCATCACAAGCCAAGCGCAAAAATAGTCAGCCAGCAAAGGTATAAACATTTCTTCACGTGGAGTTTAAATATTAACTCCGGAATAGAAAAATAATAATAATAAATATATTAAAAAAATCCTACTTACCTTACCAAGTCCACTACAAGAACAAAAACAGTGCCCCAAGGATTCGTAAGTTTATGGCTAAACATATTTTCAAAAGATAAGCTTACAGAGAGTACTTAGAAAGGTAATTAATGCAATTAATAAGGACAACCCATGTGGCCTGAATAATATGTGTTCATGAGCTGTGTACTTCAATTAAGCAAAGGTACAGATCTACATATTAGCAATACTTACTCATAATAAAGTCCCTATTAGTCTCTATTAAATTATTCTCTATCAAAACAAAACTATTACTAACAACCAACACTGGTAACACATGAAATTAAGTGACTTACCCAGTGTCAAAAAACCTAAGAAATAATATGATAAGCAGAATGAAATCCAAATTCCTTATTACTCTGTGGCCTTTATTGGTCCAGTTGGTTGATACAGTCGGCTGTAGGTTATTAGAAGCATGGTGAGACATGGTGTGAGCACACCTCGTCAAATTTATACCAGGCATTGAGCTAGAAAGAAGTAGTTTTCTCTAGATTATATTAATTCTTTCAGAAAAAAAAAAAATAATTGCTATGCTGTCAACATTTCACTATATAATTCTGGTACTCCAAAACAAACTATACTACATCAGGGAAGAGAAATAACATTTTTGATTAACTGTTTCTCTAAAGATGATAAAACAGCAAGTAAAAGAAAGAAAGTGAACTGGTGGTCCGTAAAATTATTTCATGGATAGGAAACAGACAGGGCAACTAGAAACTGACAGTTACTCAACAGAAACGCTTGGCAGATAGAAGGTCAATTGGAGAGGAAATGCAACAGTATTTGTGCTAGGATTCTATGTGAGGGATCATTAATCTGAGCATAAAAACTGTCTAATTCCAAATCAAAGTATTTACAAATTGGAAAGATTTCCTGTAAACTGCATGACATTGTTTTTTGTCATTTTTGAAATTTGAAAAAACTCAGCAGTTACTTTTCAGAGAACTATCTTGTGTTTGAAGTATAAAATACTACCAAAAGAGATAAGAAACAAAGCAAATGATACTATACAGGAAAAGCAGCCAATTTGTCAAACAATTTTGCTATCTCTTGCCCTGTTAAGTGATTATTTTAATTTAACTAGACTGAATGATATAGCATTAATGGACAAGGGAGAATATTTAGCAAGGTCATCAGAACACATATAAGGTTGCAGACAATGAGTATCTAACTTTTCTCAAACAGGGAAACAATAGGTGACCCACAGTCCGAGGGTCTGACTAAATCCCATCAACAGCAATTAAAAGCATCACAGACTTCAATATTTTTTTTTCAAAATTGTATCTAATTACACAAAAGAAAACTTCTGAAGTATGTATGATTCTATGTACTTCGGAGTCAAGGTGGCATGAGAGAATAATATTCAAAGACCACAAAAGAAAAATAAAGATGACTGCCTGATGCAGCATTTCACACCTGAATGGATTACCATCCAGTGAGTGATGAAATACATTGGACTGTAGGCAGTGAATTGAATTTTGTCAAACAAAATGAGCCAACAAGATGATTTGAGTCTGGACAACCAAGAGCAGGAAGTATCATTATCTAAGATAAAGCTGTATTGTTACATAAGCAATAAGCAGATAGCAGAGAAGTTAGCAAAAAGTTTCATCTTTTCTGGAACAACACAACCATCTCAGAGGCACAAACACCAGATCCATTTTTACGTCCACATTAATACTTTAGTTGGCTCAGAAAAGCAATTCTACAACAAACTCCTAGATGTTGCAACTTAACATGCATTGATGTGCATTGCAGAGTTCCCTCAGAGAGTATAAACTAGATTTCTTTTGCAGGAAATTAAATTGGAAGACAAGCCTCAAGGAACACACATTCCTGCTAACATCCAGTTCATCACACAACTGAAAGCTGGATCAAGGTGAAGCCCGTAGACAGGCATAAACTGTACAAGGGTCCTCAAAAACAGCAGCTTGGCTTTCTTGACCCAGTGCTATTAAACTCTGCTACCTGTTACATTAACATGATGCCTTCATATATGATAAATATGTGCATACAAACACTGCCTGAAGAATCTTCCCAATGTATATATTAGAGAACACCAGATTTGGAGGTAGCAGGATGAGGGAGAAGTAAGGTATCTCTCAAACCAGCAATGAAAACAACCTTAAAACTGAGTTTAGAAGAAAGAGTACAAGTAGAAATGCAAAAATA
Source organism: Penelope pileata (assembly GCA_013396635.1). NCBI lineage: Eukaryota > Metazoa > Chordata > Aves > Galliformes > Cracidae > Penelope > Penelope pileata. Next base: position 397,027 of record WBMW01005527.1, read on the forward strand.
AATAAACGGGTAGAGCTTCAAAGGAAATAAAAGCTTCAAAATAAATCTGTCCCTTGCATTTCTTGTTTTTCCAGGGAGTTCATCTATAGAAGAAATCTATGCTGGAAGCTGATAGATGCTTAAGAGACAAGGATTTGGACTAGTGATGCTAAGTGACAATACTAAGGCTTCATTTTTGACTGAAAGTGGGAACAGATTTATTAAGAAAATTGTTCACCATTGGCTACTGACGGAAAAAATAAAAAAAAAATCCATTCCCTATCCCACAGGAGGGACTAGAACATTTTTAAAACCCCTTAGGGTTTCACATGAGTATTTAAGAGGGAAAAAAAGATGAGGAAAAAAAGCCCTAAAACTTAGTCTAACAGGGACTGTAATACCAATAAACACACTCTCCGTCTGAAACAATCAAAACTCTTTAACTGAATTATATTGTCTGAAAAGTTTAAACACATGAACCCTGAGCTAGACTTTTCTTTCATTCTTTTGCTGTGTTTGAGAACTGGGCAGTTAATTCTTTACACTAGTATGGCTACTTTATAGCTAAAAGCTATTTCCCTTGGCCTATATTAAAAGGTGTTTGCTTGAGAAAGTCAATAAAGTATACCTAGAGAAAACTGAAGGACGAAAGAAATTTCTTACAGTGGAAAATGACCTGATATCATTGACAGTAATTTGCCTCCTTATTGACTGTTTCAACCTAAAGGTCAAGGGATGAATGAACCATGAAACATCTAACTATGGTGTTTCTTGAAAACTCATTACTTCCCAGATGTAACCCTGTGCAAGTCTACTGGAATCAACAGCATGTAAGAGAAAATGGCCTAGTGACTCTACAAAGGCAAAGGGAAATATTTCAGTTCTGCCTTTTGTTTGGCACTTAATTTGTGTGGTAAACAAAACAACAACACAGATTGGCACTATATTAAGCCAGACTTGCCTATTAACACTGATAATTAACTCAGAGAATGTGGAAAAAAATATCACTTTTCTAATAAATCATCTTACAGAGAAGATTATTTTTCCTATCAATAGTGCTGTGTTTCATAGATACATTCAGTAAATTCACAAACTGTAGCAAGGTTTTATACTATATTTGAAAAACAGGAATTAGCTGAGACCTTCAGAAATGTCCCATTCTTTCAATTTTTTCCTTCATAAAGTTGTCATTTTCTGGATTATAGTCTCTGTACTTCTGATCTTTGGAAATGTAATTTGTTGCTGTTCAGTTCTCTTGCTTTATTTCCTAAATTCTTCTTTTCTTGATTACGAATTGCAGAAAAAAACCTTCGAATTAGAAGAGGAGGAGGAGATACAATTTTTTCTAGATAAATAGCTAGCACCTAGCCACAAGCATTTCAAAGGGCATCTGATGAGAAGGGTATCCAAATACAGATAATTCCTAGCACATTGAATGTCTTTAAAAAAATGAGAAGTAGCAGAAATATGAATAGCTACAGACTATTATAGATTATCTGATAGGAAGAGGATGCCCTTGTACTATTTTTATACCTCAAATTCATCTGCAATATCTCCATTCTTTAAAGAAATAGATTAAGTTCTGCCCTGTGGCAGCTTGCCTGACAAGGAGTTTGTGGGATGGGTTCCAAACTCCTCGGCAGTTCGTCAGGCTGCCTGTGGCAGCCCCCACAGCCCAAGAGCTTACAAAAAGAAATATTTTGAAAATACCAAAAAGAAGTATTTTGAAAATATCCAATTTCTAACAAATTCACAATTGTTTAGTTTCATTCTGGGAGAAAAGACCCGTATGGGAGCTTCAGGCTTTTTTTATTATTATTATTTTTTATTTATTGCTGTCAATCTTCCCTCAGGTGAGACTTACTCTTACAATTCAAAGTTTATGCTCCATACTGTACTAGCTATCTTTTTGGAAAAACTATAAAATCATAGGAGGAAAAAAACCCTCTGGTATGACTTAAATTGGCAAAATACCAAAACTACTTAGAAGGTGCATTGTTGAGCAACACAAAATAAATATTTTTGTGAATAATAATAAAAAAATGATCTCTATATTTGTGAAAATGTGAAAAAATCAAGATCAATTCCCATGGAAAGTTTGAAAAGAAGAAAAGCATGCAACACTGATCACTGTTCTCACTCTATAATTTGTTCAGATACATTAATCTAGAGGTGACAGGAGTCACCTTGCTGTGTAATACAGGCATGTTGCAACACAGACTCCACTGTCTAATCACTGCTGTATCATAGCAATAAATTTCTGAAGGGTGCTTGAGTTGCTTCTGTCCTTCAAAAGCTTTGCTTAGAAACACTACTAAGATTTTCAGTTAATCTGGGCCAAAGGCATTATGAAACACACATGTAACTCTTTAGGGACAAGTGTTTAGATAACACTCTTAAGCTGCTCTGTTTTTTCTAGTCTGTTCTATGTCCTGATGCTCTCTATAGAAACAATTTAGCTGATAGAATCAATGCAAAGAGGTACAAAATTGCTGATGACACAATGCTAAGCAGTAGCTCAAATAATTTAAGATGACACAGGAAGGATTATGAGGGACTTAGCCATTGAAAATTACCAAGTCTTTGTTGGCATTCTGCGTAGATGGATACAAAATTAGATGAGACAGTTGAAATAGGAGTTGAAGGACAGAGATGTTTTGGACAATATCCAGTTAAAAAAATCCAACTTCTGACAAAAATGGACTGTTACTGAGGAGTCACACAGGCTAGCACTCTATGCCAGCACAAAATAACTATAAAAATTTAAATGAGGTATGTGATTTTTGGATGGTCTATGACTTCATTCAAATACAAGGAAAAAATATTAAGGATGATAAACCACTTTAGAAAAACAAAAGAAACAAGTAGATCAATGATTGGAAGTATATTAATGATGGGTGATATTTAATTAGAGCTGTGAGAAATGGCTAACCTAAAGCATAATGACATTGCAAGGAGCATAGTCTTCCTGCAAGCTCAGTAAAATCTTTTTCTAGCTTGCTTTAGAAAACATTACGAGAAGAAACTTAGAATCTCATATATAGATCAAGGGCAATGAGTACCACATGACAGATCTTTGCCTCTGTTTACTCATGGATATCTACATTAGAACAGAGATAATGAAATAGAAAAACAAAATTATTGATATAGTTTTGATTTGTTGTATAGAAATACAGTTTAATACTCTGAAAAGTAAGATTTAATGGGCTGATTCACATTGTATAACTATAATAGAAAGATGCAAAATTTCAGCATTCAAAATCAAAGCAGCACTAAGGGTTTCTGCCAGTGAGTCTCCCTTCATAGGAAAAGAAACTAACTATGCTGAAGTTAGAATCTATGGTAGATTCAAAAATATTTTGAGGCCTGATGAAGATGGGCATCCAATAGAAGTAACTTTTTTTTCCACCCCTCAGGGACTCACCTTGACAAAACTAAACACATTCTTAACCCAGTCTTAACCCTGTAGCTTGAATTTTCCAGTAAAAACTCGCTGAGCAACAGAGTTGTATATTTATACAACCCATCCTTTCTGATTCTAGCCCATACAGGGGCACAGAGCACTTCAAAGCACCCTTTTTCCTCTTTCAGCCCAGGGGCTAAGCTTGGTCCTTCTGTGTGGTTGATAGAGGATTTTTTCTTCAAAATCCACATGAAATGCCATCAAGTTATCTGTGAGCAGTGAATGCATACAGAAGGATTAGTGCTCTTAAACAGCCCAACACCTTTCTGTTAAAGAGCAATTCATTCATTTACAGTGACATAACACATCATATGCATTTAGCATGGATTACTTGGGCAGCTGAAGCAGTTTGTGAACACACTTGTTTATTTGAGATACCAACAAACATATTTCTAGGGTTAATCAAGGCAGGCCAGACACAGTTCTGGTGTGGCGAGCATCTCTGAGAGACTGGGGAAGGAAGAAGGGAATGAAGCAAGCTCTGACTCCTTCCCTTTATAACTTGGCTTCAATTCAGTTTGGTATAAACACTGCAAAGGGCATCATCTCAGCAACACCTGCTGGATTAGATGCCTCAACACCAGCAAGGTTAATTCAACTTGAAACCTAGCATTACATCCACAATACATCAAAATTTAGAGCCTGTAGATTGGTACAAACTAAATTTTAAAATTAAAAAGACAATTCCTGAGGACTATAACTAAACTAGTTATAACTAACATGACTAACAAGTGCTGCCTTCAACATCTCTTCAGCCTCTGCCTGATGGAACAGATATCTCATCTGCCTATGCTATGTGGGGCTAGGGGGATACAAACTATAAGCTCTTACTGATGTTTCTTATTATTGTGATATTTTTTGATTTTTCCATTTGTTCCCTTTTCTCACCTTGCCTTTTTTCTGTAGAAACTGCCTAATTCACCAGAATATTGTTTTTGGAAACCAGATAGGAGTTCTTCCTCAGAAAGGTAAATAAAAAGTATCTTCTCAACTGCCCAGAAAATTTTAGTGATTTTCCTAGCCTCAGGTTTGCTGATTATATTCTGTACCTCCATTTCTCCAGTAGGTAGGTTGCAAGTGAGCATTAGCATCAGACAAAAACTGCATTCCATTTCTAATTATTTTCCTGATAAGAAAATAAAAATTAAAAGCATCACCATACAAATTCTAAGTTCTATTTACTCCTTTACTCCTCTTTTTTTTTTTTCTTTTAATGCAACTGATGTATCTGCAGTGTGCTTTGAATGAAGCATGCCTCTGAACAGCAATACTACAGGCAAGTGTTTGTTACCTTCCTCCCCTTCAACATTCTTCAGCACATTTAATCAAAACTCTTTGAGACTGACAGAAGTGAGACAATAAGGAACTCTATTCCTGAGCGTACTGTTGGGTATAACTAAAGCAGCTTACGACTACTGAGAAAAAAAAATCATAGGTCTGCAGCAGCTGATACCCACAGATTGCTCTGAGTTAGCACTGAAATAATCACAGTTTGGAGTTTCATACAGGAATTAAGGAACAGTCTTTCAAAGATGTAAAATGAAAAGCCTCCTTCCCCATATGTATTTGCTAATACAGTAAAATAATAATCTATGCACACCTACATTCTTATGCCTTGGAATAGGTTCTCCTCCTCTAGAATCACACAACAGAAAATAGTCATACTGCCTCTGGGGTTGGAACACCTGACCATCAGGACGTACTGAATCATTCTGTAGTAGCACCTGGTAAGCTTTTTCCGAATTTAAAAAAATCTTCTCATAACTTTACCTTTGAATACCTACACAAACATCTGCCTTTAAGGCTGGCTGGCTAAACAGCACCCAGGAGTAAACAGAACCCAGGAGTAAACTCAGCCATTTAGGAACCTTGCAGCTGCAGACACAAAGGTTTCTGCACCTCATCTGCTCACAGAATTTCTTCTTATGCAAAAGAGACATAAATTTAGTTTTAGGAGTACGTTCTTCTCTTCTGATAGTGAAACTACCCACTCCACTAGTGCTGAGCAGTACATTTACAGGCTTTACTTATGAGCCTAGCAATCCAGTATTCATTTAGCTAAATAACATTCACTGTTGTAACACACACAGAATGCAAACTGAACATTACAAACTGAATAGTGGCTAAAACTCTACTGCTCTCCTGTAATGAAATCTTAACTTTGGCATAGGAAAGAAGTCAACAGCATTAATCCAAACCCTTCATTCTCACTGCCATCTGCTAGGAAGTTTTGCTCCCTCTCTCTTCTTCACAGCCACTTCTGGACTGTAAGGCACTCCTCCGACTGTCTCTCCCTTAGACATTGCACCTTATTTCACAACTAATTTCACTCATCTATTGCAGCCATACAATCTTTTTATTCGTACACTGCTGTTCTATAGCCTTAGAGCAAAATACATGAACATTACAGAAACCTCATACTTCAGCCAACAGTTGATACCTCTTCCTCAAATACATACCCCTTCTACCTTCATAAAAGCAATTATTCACTTATACTCAAAGCCCTTTCTGCTACTTTCTATTCCCATTTAAGCCTGATGGTATTCAGGTAGAAACATTCCTTTCAATCTACCATCTGTGTAGGTTACTTGGATGACAAACTTCTTTTACAGCCATTCTGACAGGACCTGAACAGACAGCATAATCCCTTCTCAGCCTTTATTTGCTGTGATCTATCAGATCACAAGTTTTTAAGTATCTTCTGATGCTCATATGACCCACAAAACCTTGCCAAAGCAGATGTAATTATTAATACAGAGTCTTTCTTCAATGCCAACAGTCATCAAAGCAAATTTTCAGTGTTTAAGACAATTGCTTTTATATGTCATCCTTTTTTGAAATTACTCTAGTTTCCAAAAGGACTGGACTTAAGTATGGCCACGGATATCCTGAACCATTCTGTTCTGTTTTACTCGTGTGCCAAGTTTTCAAAAGGATGCTTCAGGATGGATTCTTTCTGTTTCCCAAAGAATGCATTACCTTTGCATATTCATTTAGATGATAATGTTATAGCATGGTAATTCCATTAAAGGGAGATTTTACATCATAAATTTTAGAAATTAAATTTTCTTAGCTGCATAAGATAAAAACATAAGAATATTAAGCAGGACAAATTATATTCAGTCTCCTTATAAAATATTCTGGTTTCTTCATTCTTATAATCGGAGAGGAAGAAACATAGGAAAATGAAAATGTCATTGTTGTCTATCTTGAAGTTCAAATAGTCTCAAACAAAAGCACAGTTTATCATCAAAGACAGCTTTGGATACAAGTACTTTGAAACAGTAATGACCTAAAAGTATGTGTGCTTCTTAGCATGCTAATTGCTCCAATTCTGAGTAGCGATAAAGTTCTGCTTAGCTATTCTACTCGCACAGAGCAGGCACTACATATTTAAAACCCAAAAAGCATCAGAAAGAGAATTCTAATTATATGTTTCATTAACTTTCAGAAAAATAGTATGCACTAGTGACTTTCAGGTGGCATAACAAACGCTGCTGGGTGCTTCCCCCTCTCACCCCCCCAACCAATTTATTCTCTGTGGATAAGTTTCTTCATGGTTGGAGAAAAAAAAATGTTCAAAAAAGAGTGGAAAGCAGGTACTTTCTTCATTTATTTTAGACCACTGCTGGAGAAGGGCAAACAGATAGCCTGTATATTTTAGTTAAATAACCCTAGATGCATAACACAAACAAGGTTTATCTTAATGTCACAACACCTGCCAAGGCAGATGCAATTCAAAACAAGTTTTGAAAGTCTAGGAAAAAATACGGGGTTTAGCTAGACGAAAGACAGGCACAGAATCTTCTCTCTTTCTCACCTGCCAACCACCACTACCTTTTCCCTTCCCTTAAAGAAATTAACTTCATGATAATTTTGTTCCTGCCTCCTATTTCTGACTTGATGAGGCTGTCCTAATCAGGAAAGGTAATGCCAAAAGTCAAGTGCAATCAGAGATTATTAAGCAAAAAATATTTATTATGGTAACTATTTAAAGACATAACTAATGCTGTACTAGTCTAAAAAGCAAACACTTTAAAAAGAAAAAAAAAAGCATTTTACTTTTTTGTGTTGATTTACCACACAAATAACCTAAAACTGGGTTGATATGCTCCTGTTTTATACTAAATTTAAGAGAAAAAACATTTTCCAGAGCAAGATTTAAGCAGGGAAAATTGTCATGAAATCTGATATTGTCATATTTTGACAGCCTGCAAAGAAATCAAAGGCTGGACAGAACTGGAAACCTAACTACCCCAGGATTTGCCACATTTCAGATCACTGTATAAGTACTTTGGATTATGAAAAATGAAGAAAGAGCTCTATATGTTATGTATGCAAAGCGTCATTGTTCTGTCAATGCTGCAATAGGAAGATGATAGTAAATGATCTTCTGGACAGCAGGGAGAAGGGCTTGGGTTTTGTATTTGTAGGAAATTCAGATACAGACTCAGAAAAGGTTTCAAAATTTTCAGTATTCTGAAGTACCTCTCCTTTACATGTGGAAATGGAACAAAGGCAGTCACAACTCCTGCATCCAACTCTTTCAAATTAATACAAATGAATTTAGGGATTTTTGTTTTCTAAATATGATGAGGAAGTTACGGTTTATGTAGTGCATCTGGAGGCTAGACATTCTAATTGTAGTGCATTTCCCATGATATACAACTGGATTTTAGCCATAAGAGAATATAATTGCATTGTAGGATAAGTACTCTAGATGTGTAGATGACTTCTCAAAGAAAACCTGGACCTTACAAGATCTGGAAGTAAAAGCTTTGCCAGGTGCTGCCACGAAGTTCTCAGAAAGCAATGAAATGATCAGAAGAATTATGAGAATATAACCACATTCTTTTATGAAATGGGGAATTCCACAGAATGGAACCTCTCCACAGAAGCTCAGAAGTTCACCTGCAAAAAAGGAAGCCACCTAAAAACACTTCTGTGGAGGAAGTGGCTTCAATGACAAAAATTTCACCTTATCATCACTTAGAAGTTGCTTAAAAAGTCTGTTGCAAAATTCGTAAAGAACGAGCTCCACCACTAGGATGTCAATAAAAGTAAAAGATGAGGAAAGTTTGCCTGTTGCAGGACTTTGGGAAATCACACTGCCCTCAGACAAATTGTATTAAATTGTGCAATGGAGTTCAATTCCCTTTTTTTCATAGGTGCTGACTGCGTATGTACTTATAACAGACAAGCTGACAAAATGACAGCATTTCGGAGTATTTAAAGAATGATTTGTCTCTCCTTCCAGCCCTTCCAGTATTCAATTTAGTATCTCTAAGTCCCTAGACAAAGCACCTGCACTGCCCAGACATTGTATTGTGACAGGTGACAGAAGTTGATAGTTTATGTGCTGCATGAGCAACGCGTATGATATCTTACAACTGCAGAAACAGTGTTCAGTTTAGGTATACCTTAATAGCATACAAATAGAAATTTCCATTTTTCTTGTGTAAAAAAATCTCTTTTAAAAAAGATGCAGCAGGGATGCATGCACTGATGCCATCTGCTACCCACTGTGGCACCTCTGCTCACAGCTCTGTGCCTTCCATCCCCACCTAATGCTCAGTACAGCCTTGGCCTTTGGCTTCAGTACCACCAAGGTTCCTATGACTCCCACCAGCAGCTCTGAGATGGGAAAATATAAGACAGACTTGAAAGCATCAGTTTCTGAACAAGAAGAGAGAAAGAGGTACAATTTTTCTTATATGCATAGAGATGAAAGTTTAATATTTCTTCATGAATGCCCAGAGGTAAAAGGCCACCTTCATGATCCAACAACATGATTTTTTAAGTTAGATTTACTTCCAATATAATTTTATCAAGTGCACTTTTCATATAACACCTGCAAAGGCGCTCCTTTTTGTTGCAGCCCAGGATATTGCTGGCCTTCTGGGCTGCAAGTGCACACTGCTGGCTCTTGTCCACTGCAGCATTTCTTAGGCTGTGTCTGTTAAACTCATGAGTAAGAAAGAAGTCTTGATAGACAGAGTAGGAAAAATGATGCATGCTAGATGTTCTCATAGAATTTCAATATTATTTATGGCCCACAGCCGGGCCCTTTCTCTGGCTTCATGGCTGACATGTTATTTGGCTGCTTAATTTTCAACCTGATCATTTCCTGAGAAGTGCTCTTCACCAGCCTCTCCCATTTGCTGAGTAGTCCTTTAGGGCCATCTCCAGGCTCACCTCTCCAGACAGTCTTTGAACCATTTTCTATGCATGTGATTTTTGTAACACATAAAGTTACATAATGTTACAAGCAAGAGAGGAAAAAAAAAAAAAAAGGCACCTTCTTGGACATGCAGAGCAAGGCTATGCACAGTGAGATCATTTATGGCAATTTAATGATAACACCTAACAAAGAAGAATAAATGCCTGCCCCCTGTCCTGTTCTTTTAGAAGGGACTGAGATTTCAAAAGCAGTGAAATGGCTCGATAAAGGCCTACAGCGAGTTGGGGGCCTTCCAGCCACACGCCCCGGGCTCTTTCTATCTAAAAAGTTCTGTCCAGTAATCAAAGGCAGTTTTCACCTTGGGCACCGAAGAAAGAGAAAGAAAACAAAAGTAGTTTTCATTTAAAGCTTTTTGATCCTCTGTCTTTCTGAGGAAGGGAGATATGGCTGAAGAGAGAGCCGTTTCCTGACCAGCTGAGGTATCACAATGAAGAAGGCATTCTCAAAAATGTTCTTAATTAATGAGCACATGAACTGAAGGGTGATTTCAAGGCTGAGCACCACCTCTGAAACAGTGACTGACTATAAGCCAACAGGACTAGCTCCTCAAATGCTGTAAAATCACGGCAGCCCCATCTGGCACTCAGTGAGTCCTCATGGAATTGAATTGTCAGACTGAAAAAGGAAAAACTGCACTCTGCTGTCCACTACTAGATTACTAAACCCTCAAGTTTCTGGTAATAACCTCAAAAAGAATGTTTTACCTTTGCCATCTCCCATTCCTCAGTTGTCTTGAGAACATTTCTCTAAACTGTAAGTGTAGTTGGCTTACTCTTAAGAGTATTTTATTCTCCTGGAAAATGCTCTGAGAATAATACGCTGGAGAAAACTGATAATCTTCCAGCAACAGCCAAATCATGACAGCTGGAATCACTGATAGGAAATGCCATCCATTTTTCTTTTCACGAGACAAAACCCCTTCACTGGTATGAAATTGGAAAAATATGTTAGCACTTCTCACTGTCAGATGACCAGGGTTCTTGGAGTGACCATATTGGTATTCACCAGTTCATTACAACAGATGCTGACTGCAGCTGACAGAGCTTTGTAAGAGCACCTTGATCATATCTTAGACTTTTTGACACGGATAGATGGGATCACGGTCACTCAAAGATCCGGTCACAGAATCAAATATCACAATTATCATGACAGTTCTCTATTAATCCTCTCTCTGTAGGAAAAACATGAGCATACTTCAGCCACCATTTTGAATAGGAACATAATTTCCATCTTAGAAAAGCACCTGAAGGACCTTTTCCACTTGATTCTTTTCAGAAGTACTTAGCCATTATCAATACATAGTCACTAGAATCCACCTGATGCTTCTGAAAGGCTTTTCTTCCTTCAAATTAATATCATAACAGAGATTGGTAGAACTCTTTCTTAAGCAGGTACTCAAGTTTAAGGCTTGCATCAGCTCTGGAATATCAAAAATGCAACTGACTGTGTTATTAAACATGTTAGTCGATATTTTACTTCTGGAGTTGCATAGCTTGGTCCATGAGTTGCTCTTTACCATAGTCAAAACAAAATAATATATGCTTCTGTACAAATGAAAAAAGTAATATGGTTTTATTTATCACTAATAAATTCACTAACACTATTACTTTCAGGCACAGGAACATTCATGTACATCATAATTCCTATTCCAAGGAAAGGCAGTACCTACTCCACAAAGAGAAATGTGATACTGAAACACAGCAGCCATACTTGCAAGTACAGAATCTATCACCTTTAGAAAAGACAGAATATATACATTTATCCTGCAAGATTCTTCAGCTAGTTGATCCTTTCTCATTATTGCAGTTGGTTCAGTAATAGCTGGAACATAACTAGAACTTTCTTCCAACCAAATATCTTAACATTTCATGCTTTTCCTACACTGCTTCATCACTTTCTAGTCGTTTATATTCTTAGGGTGACAGAATGCCTCTAGATCAGATAATGTCTGAACTCAGACCTCACTGAATTAAATGTAATCTTTTGTTGCTCTGAGTGTGGTATTTTTCTAGTCTTTCATGGCACCAGATCTTCAGCTAACATTAACTCTCAGCTGGAAACACTCAGTCTTCTGTTTGCCTGCCTGTCATTCCTTATGCTGTTCTTTAACTCAGCAACAGGGATTTGTCAAACATATTCTGACAAATTTTCACAGTGCAAACATCACCTGAAGGTCTGTCTTCTCTCTCAGTGCAAGTGAATGCTTCACTAGCATCACCTTAAAAGTAGAAAGGAGGAAAGATTCCCCCTGAAACATCATTAGTGTCATCAGCAAACTTCATTCTAATCCCGATCTAAAAAATACTGCTTTTACTCCATAGGCTTTCACAGCTCAGCTAGTACAGAAAGAAAGCAGTCAGAATTGCGTACTGAGACACAGCTTTCAAAGGCACCCAGAGGAACAATTAGAGCCCACAGCATACAGAGCAGCTTTGAAAATCTGGACCCTAATCACTCTTATGGAAGCAGCTAAAGGTGCCAGTTGGCAAGAAACATCAGGCTAGCCAGCACACTGTCATAGAAGCAATTGAGATGCAGTCCATAAGGCATCATTGTCAACTAGCAGAGGTACTGAATGAAAAGCAGTTCTTTAATTTGGGACACAAAACATACCTAACTGAAATTAAAAGGTATTTAAACCACTTTGCCTTTTCTTTCCATTTTAAAGTGATTTTTATTTGTTAATTCAATGTAATGGAGTAATGGTCTCTAATACTATAATATAATTGTCACAGGCTTCAGGCACAAAATTAAACACATTTATCTCTTTTGGACAATTACTGCCCCACAAGAGGATGAAAACCCTCTGTTTTCATCCCTGAGCATTACTTGTTAATTGGTTCTATGGACACAGCAAGGAGAAGTTTCAGCTCAAAACAGTTTGTCAGCACTGCCTCCTTAAGCCTAGGGGATACCATTTCAGAGCATCATAAGCAAACAGCCATCATTTGTCTTTGCAGGTCAGTACCTGTACACTTTATATGCATAAAAGCACTTCAGATCCTCCTGCTATTACAGCCAAGAACAAAAGTCAGTTGAGGCCAAACTGCAAGAAAGGAAAGGGAATAATCACGGAAATATTGATCCTTTTGCTTGAGAGAAATCCATTTTGTTCTATTTTCACTTCTTGCTTTGCTTGGAGTTGAGTGCAAGAAATTTGTCTATATGCTCTCTTTTTGCTCTTATATGATTTTACCTATCTTTGCAAGGTGAAAAATATTTTATAATCATTCTGAAGAACAACTGTTAAAGCAGAGTATTCTTCTTCTGTCTAATGAAGACATGCAATAAGAAAAATTAAGATATGTTTTGAGCTTTAAAATACTAAGAATACTGGGTACAACCAGGAATTTTCTACCCTTGCTCACTGAAAAGTTAAAATGGTCGTGCTCCCTTGTCACACTTCTGCAAAGCATCCTTAATGGCTAAATTGGATGATTGGATTTTCTCTGCCTTGTAGAGCGAATACCCAAGTGTCACAGAACCATGCTTGAACTCCATGCTTCACGCTTGAACTATCGCAGATAGTGGATAAAAAGAAAAAGTTACTTAGTGTGCAAGGGCTTGCACAGCTGACAAAATTTAGAGCAGTTTCAAGCTGAGGGACCCCACTTATATAATGCAGCCAGAGTAATGAAAGGCAAGGACCTTTATCTTCCTTTCTGCCCACTGCAGTTTTGCTAGGAATGGAGATTGGAGGACCCGAGTGATCTTACCCACTAAATGCCAGGTCTCACATTGTGTATGAGTGTCCATATATGTCCACATGCAGCATCTTAAAAATGGACAAAAAAAGATTTCACCTCTTTAACACACCGGTAAGCAACTGAACTGAAAATTTTGTATGGAAAATCTAAAAATCAGAAAGTCTTTCCTTTCATTTCAAACCTCACTTTTGTGATTCATTTCAAAATAAGAAAAATCTTATTTCTACACCCTAATTTCCTACTTAAAAGTCAGCACCTCCTCTGGTAAATACCCAAAGGAGTACAAAACAAGTATAGAGAACAACGACTGAGTTCAAATAAAGCATAGATTGGGGTTAGCTCAGAAACTAGTGCATGAAATTCAAATATCTCATATGAAAGCAAACTAATTGATTCAAATAACTTCTGGTAGTTTCCTAGTTATGTGTTAAAGAACCACTACCCCAACTGTAGAAAGCCAGTACTCTTGTTTAGATGGGTACAACATGAATGAAAGCTTGCAGTCTGTCACGTGTAGGAAAGAAGCGTGCATTAAGATCTTCCTTTTTTAGTTATTAGCTTTTAAACTGTTAGAGGATCATTGCTTTTATACAGTAACCACCTCTTGCTGAAACCTTCAAAGAACAGAAGTCATCTTTCATAAAGAAACAGAGACCATTTCTAAAATGTTGTTTATACAATGCCTGGCAGAGCACAGCATCTGCCACAAATGGGCCTTCTAGTTAGGCATTAATACCACAGCAATACTTCATCTACCATACATGTCTGCACCTTTGCAGGCTGCGGTGTTTGCTTTGATTAACACAACTATATAAAATAGAGTATTATTTCAAGTCAAAAATAGGGAGCTGATGGCAGAAAATCATCTTATGGTTTCATTTTTTTCCTACGATCACTTTCATAGTGCCTAAACTACCATTATATTCATAGCATTTTCAGAGTCTAATTATACTGCATTAGCCTCTGCATTTGTAGATGGGTATTTTCTGCAGGAAAACTTTGTGCCTAGAAGATATGCAGTTCTGGAGCACCAACCAAGATTAATTAGGTAGGCACAACATTGCAGAAATCTCCTCTGGTTTGCTAAGTCTATCATCACTGACATTTCTACATCCAGCAAACGATCTGCTGAAGAAATATATGTGACTAATGTTGAATAAATCAAGTCTAATGAGACCTCCTGGGAACCCTTCTCCTTATACAATCAGAGGAGGAATTTCAGCTACTCTTTGTTCAGATGGAAGGGTTACAGACTGGCCAGAGGCTTCTAGAAGAATTTACTTCCTATCTGTTTAACTTGTAATTCACTTTTATTCTTTATGGCTTGATAAATTCTGGTAAGCACAACAAACCATATGCAATTTGGTAACTGCAGTCTGTATTACCAGTCCAGTGAATACCACTATGTTTACAAGACTATAATGGCACTAAAATTCATAAAGACGAATCAGAAAAGCAGCGATTCAATACCTAGACTGAGATTAGAGGAACTCTTCATACTATCTAGCTTTAGGCTTCCAAGTCTTCATAGATACCCCATTTTTTCCTACTCTTAAATTGTTTAATTTTCAGATAAGTTATTACTGGGCACAGAGTCTTCAATTTCAGGCAGTTTTGAACTAGCACCAGTTACATTTTAATTTAAAATGCAAAAGAAAACAAACTACCCAAAAAAGAAGCTTCTGCCTGATAATTTGGAAAAATTTTATTTTACCAGAGAACACATCTTCATTAGCATATTCTAAATAAAGTTGTACAATAAGACTTTCCACTTAATACGGCATTACAATGAAAACTGAAAGAATCTCACTTGTTTTTAGCAACATTTGACAAGACTTTCAGTATTATTTACATGTTAAAGTCCTCCAATGTGAAAGTAATGCTTCATTACTGACCAAAAAAAAAAAAAAAAAAGCAGCAGATTTCAAGAAAACCAGAGCTTAAATGACTTGGAGCTGAGTACAGGTAGGAAAAGAAGGAGTTCCTCAGGGCCACGTGTTATTGTGAAGGAACTAAAGCTGAATAAGTCAAACAGAGTGAGAGATGTCAAGAGGCAAGCAAGAAGCTTTCAAATGCCAGGCTATAGTGTAGAGTGAGTGACAGCCCTTACAACTCCAAAGGAGGCCTGACGTGACTGGAATCAACAAGGACTCTCGGTGCAGGAACGAATCTCTCAGGTATATGTGTATTTTTTAATCTTCCTTTCCTCTGAATGTTAAAGATATGTTTCTTTCTAGAGATTAGAAGTGAACTAGAATGCAAACAATACAAAAACCACACAGAAAACAAGAACAAAACAGAACAGATAGTCATGGAATGGACTGGCAGTTTAACTCGGGTATTTGCTTTCTCTGAACCAGCATTAATTCTGGATGCGTTGGTCATGATATAAATTGGTAAGAGATGAAAATAATCTCATTTTCCTAAGCACAGCCATCCTCAGAAGTATGATCATTTCAGGATGCGTTATTTTATTTCTTTCCAGTTTTCTTTAAACCACACACAAAGGAGAAGAATAACATAAGATGTTTTGCTGCTGCTATTACTATTTCCTTCCAGTGGAGACTCAAGCCACCATCATTCAATTCAAGTCAATAAATCTTGACAGCTCTAATATAAAAAGCTTCTCCAAGGAAATTACTGTACATTCTTCCCTCTCTTTTGAATGACTACAACCTTTTATTGCAATATTTTTATGAGAATTTCTTGAAATCAAGTAGTAACCTGGTAAAGCTGCTAGGATGCGGAGTGGGCTGCAGGCTTAACTACCCTTCCTGGGGATTTAGTGCTGGTTCAAATATTGATAAATTGCAGAATAGTAAAGAGGAGTTGGAGGGGAGTTGGACAGCTCCTTAAAAGAAACCAAGAGTGACTGTAAACTATTTTGCTACTGCTCCTAGATGAGGAACCGACCTCGCTGTTTCTCAGCCATCAGAGGACAAACTTGCTCTGCATCAAGGCAGATGCCAGCTGCTTCCCCCAAAGTCTCCTCTGTCTAAATGTCAGCAATTCCTATTACTGAAGCATGTTGGTACTGCTCATGATACCCTGTTCCTCATCTTAAAACCCGTCTGTGCTACTGAATAGACACAAGCATTTGAGCTTTAGCGGCCTAAGAAATCCTTTGTGATATTTCCATGCATCACTGACAATTTAAGCAAACAGCGACCGGTGCTTTCCTGTCACTGATTCACTTTCTTCATGCCATGCTGTTTTTTCTCCAAGACCTTTCTGTGTAAGGACTGCCAGCCTGCTGGAGTGGGAATAGCAAGTTCAGAGAGGAGGGTACACTGGTAGTTCCTGTAGCCAGCATGGTCACTGTGGTAGCTCTCCTAACTACATCTAAGTTCACTAAGCAAATCCCAGACCGTAAAGCCTTCAGTCATATCTTTGACTTTCATCACAGAATCATTTAGGTTGGAGGCAGAACCCTTCTGAGATCATCCAGGATGATCTCCAAATCTTCATTCATCATTTTCTGCTTAGAGCCCCAGCTCATTGACTTTTTGGGTGGAAGACTACTGAGAATGTTTCTACTATTCTGATATTTATTGTTAAAAGATTATTTCTGAAGACTTTTATAATTACCTGGTAAACGAAACAAGGAATATGAATCAACATAATACCAGACCACAGACTGTCTTTAGTGACAATGTAGCCAGTGTATGAATTAGAGTATTCTTACATAAAGGGCAGCTCTGTCACCTCCAATGTGTGCAAGCAGCAAGTAAACTGTGACCACTGACAGCATGTGGGCTGCTCTTTACCGCTGCCATGTGGCTGGAGAACACTGCTTTCACTGACCACTCCAATATATTAAACGTTATCAGAAATATCTTATTTACAATCTTATTTTAGGTTTCTATATTTCAATGTGCTATCAAATTTCGCATTTTTTAACCTTATCTTTTTTAAAACTTTTGATTCAAGGTTTTTAGGACATTTGTGTTTCTTCTAAGGGACAGTTAATGCCAGATTATTAAGCATTTGCTGAAAAGGTCTTCTGCAGTGTTTTCTCAAAAGGTTAGTATTATATCTTCTCAACATTAATTCCTCTTAAAGTTTCTTCAGGATCACTGTATAATTTTAAATGAGCTCATGCTATCAATATCTATTCTATTTCTATTCTAAGTCAGGAAGGTCACACCATGGAAATGTATTATATTACAACCTACTCAAGAATCATAGTAACTTTTGACTATATTCTCAGCTAAAAAAATCATAGAGAACAGAGTGATTCATTGCTTACCTAAACATGAACTATTTTTGTAACAATATAATCAAGACTGATTTTTCTCATCAGCTGGGAAATCACAACTCTCAACCTTTTGTATTGTTTGACTTATTGAAAAAAAAGATCATTAGTGTTGAGGTTTAATATTAATGCATATTCATATGGTCTCTGATATTAATAGAAAATTATATTTTCTGGTGTTTAAGATAGATTGGATAACGTTATACTAATAAGAGGTTACTAGTCCTGACTGTGCACGTGTTGCCTCCAAGCAATAAGCCTGTACTTCAGAAAAACGATATGTCTTGTTAAACAGGTATATAGCAGCAAGCTATACAACAATTCCTGTTAACTTTATGTGCAGATATGAAAATATATTGTTGTGGCACCAAAATATACAGTTTAGGATCAGAAAAGAAAAAAAATCACATAGGTAAAATAAAGAAGTCATCATAAAAGTAGATTATAGTTGTGAAAGTACTTCACAAACAAACTTGATCAAGTCAAGGCATATTTAAACTCCAATAAAAGTCCAAAACTGTCAAATCTGTCTTCTGTTACAGAGACTGCAGGATGAAATGCAGCAAACATTACAAAGGGAAATAGGAAGGAGAATATCTCATGCTGAGCTATTACTGCCTGGAGGAACAAAACAGAACCACATCACGCTCAACACAATGAAAGTCATGGAATATGAGCTCCAGGACTGGTAGAAATGATGCTGTATCCTAAATTCTACTTGAAACAATAAACTCAGAAATTTAACCCTTACTTTTCCCTTAGTCAGTTAATTATTGCTACCGGACACCAATATGGTGAAGGGACCACATCTAGCTCCAAGGAAACCATTCAGTAAAAGCTTTGCTTGTATTTCCAACAATTTGTGAATGATCTAGAACTTTGACTAGATAAAATTATGTGAATAAAAATTAGTGAAAAATTCACACAAAATTCAGATTTGGTATGCCCTACAGAATGGGAGGCTAACTGTTGGCTGAGAAACCACTTCGTATGTGTAATGGAGATAGAAGTCAAAATAAGAGACAGTGAAGTGCAAAGAAGGCTAGGCTCTGAGAGGTTCCGAGGAAGCTTTCAGAACTGAGCACGACACACCAGATATTTCTGCAATCTTTTAATAACAAGAACACAAGTCGTTTGGACTCTGTTTTCATACAAAGCTATTTTGTTGACATCAGTAACCTGCAAGAGTTCTGTGGTACTGTGATGCGAATGAACTTACCTGCTACTAATATGGATACCTCAGGTCACTAATAACCTCAACTTTTACAAACAAGATCAGAATTCAATTTATTGCCTGCACTACTCGTGGACACTGGCACTCCTTTCTGAAGGACTTGAAGTTGTGCCACATTGCAGATATGAGGCTCAGAGTGGGATCAAAGCTAGAAGTAGGAGCTGTCATAAAGCAAATATTGCCTCTGTTTTGAGGATGGGGCTCAGCTGTGTTGTCAGTGTTGTTTCAGTGCTCTTCTCTGAGAATCTTAGCAAAACTGAATGTGTTCCTCGATACCACTGTTTATTTTGTCTTTACAGCTAAACAGCTCTGTTAATTCTTGAGGAATTATTCTAGACTTTGAATTAATGAGACACATTATCATTGCAGCTCGCCAGCCAAAGTAACTTAAAATGCTCTACTTCAGGTTCCAGCAGCAGTCAAACTGTGATAGCATGAAACTCCACAGAGACTAATTTATCAAGCTTCTTAATAGGTTATATTAACCCAAACAAACCACCATGTTTCCAGCATATTGCTGGCATCCAGCACCCAAATGAGCTCATTTCAAGCTGTTCAGATAGCACCACCTCAGTAGCTGCAATGTAGCAGCTTGTAGCTCTCAATAACCATCAAACAAGGTTGATATTAATACATGAAATATTTAAGCACATGTGAGAAAAGAACTGACAATGATAATTATTACCACAGGAGATTATTTTGATTAAATCATGCTTACATAATTAAACTGAATTATTTGAAACTTTTCAATTTCCAACTTTAGCATGTTTGATTAAACTGCCACATAAAAACACCAAGGTGCTGCATTAGATAAACCACGTTATCAATATTACAACCAAATCTTGTCTCAAGAACAAAGAATATGCAGAAGATTATTTCATAATTTTTTGTTCTCATGTGCTGAATTAATTAAACCTGAATGCTTTTTCTTGAACAGACTTTGAACATTCTTTGTTAATCAGTGTACGAGCAGTGCATGAACAAATGATCTCCAAGACAAGATGTGGCCCATGCCACAGCCTGGCAGAAACCTGGGCTGGCCTGCTCCACTCATCCCTTCCCACTGTGACCCACTGCTCCCTGTCAGGCAGATGTGAGTACTTTGCTCCTACTCACCCTCCTCCTTCACACCTGGCACCTTCTGCTTGGTGCTGAGCACAATGCTGGCTGACAGCAAGCACTCCACAAACCATGGCCCAGAAGTGCTAGGTCCTCTCCTGCAGACATTCCTCCAGTTCCCCCCTGAAGGGAAGAGCAGATGAGGTGATTTTGCAGATGCAAGTGAAAGCTGTTAATCCCCACAGCCCTCTCTCGGCCTCCGAAGGGAGAGGAGGGGAGGGGACTCCCATTCCCCTCTCTCCCTCTGCACTCATGTCACCTTACCTCTGCTCCCAGCTTTAGGCCTGTCCCAGCCCCATCACCCTTTTTAAGCCCACCTGTTGCTGCCACCACCCATCTGCTGTCCATGGCCACTGTGTGCTGCCCAGTGACATGGACAGCACCATCCTGCCTGCTGACTTTCCCTGACCCTCCGTATCTGCACAGCAAATAAAGGTGGTGGAGCTGTGGGAAAAGCACGTGACCCATGCCCCCATGCAGGGAAGCACCAGAGAGGAATGGCTGCCTCAGCCCCTGTGCCAGTAAAGGCTGGGAAAGGTTCCAGGGTGTCCCAATCCTTTCATTATCGCAGCATGAGGTGAGGGCACAGAAACTGCATTTTGTAGACCAGCAGCAGATGGATTGCTTATTGCACTGTACGTATAAGTTCAAAACTCTTTATAACAACAGCCAAACCATCCAGTAGGAAATAACACTGCAAAAACTTAGAACATCTACCTCCATGCAGGACTTCATGAGAAGGAAGGACTCACTCGAAAACAGATCTGATTTGAACCCCTTACACTCACACCCACAAGCACTAAGATGGGTGTCAGCAGCAACACGGGTCATTTCTACAGCCCTTCTGCTGGTATTTGGCTCCCCCGCATTCACATCCACTCTCCATTCACATCAAGATGGACATTTTTACCACAATTTTCCACAGTCAAAGATTCCTGGGCTTCTACTTTTTTAATATATTTGGTACCTGCTGGCAAGAAATGACAGCTACCTTTTATGATTCATAACTTTTCTTCTCAAAAATCTTGAAAGTGTCTGGTGTTGCTCCTCAGTATTTCAGCAAGGTATTACCGTAAACTTTCAACTTTCCTTGCCCAGAATCACAAATGACCATTAAAATTCACTTCCTTCTATGCAACAGATTTGTCTATAAATTCTAACATGATCCAATCTTCACGTTCTCTCTCTCCTTTTTATTAGAGTATGGCAAGCTTCATGGTGAGCCTTCCCATTTTCACATCCTTCATTATTCACCATATATTGTACCTTGTAATTCAGGAGAAACTGGGAAAAAAGTTTGAAAGAAAGAGGAAGAGATGCATGTCATTGATAGGACAGAAAGAAATCTTATCTTATTAATTCCTAATATAAATGAAGTTAGATGACTATAGAAAAAATGATTATCTATGCTGAATAAGGAAACAGGTATAGTAGAGAAAATACGTTTCTGCAAACTAGGGAATGAGATAGTTGGGTAAAAAGTTGTAGAAAGATTAGATAAGGAAATATAATAAAACTGTAAGCACTATTTTTTTTCAGATCTCAAAGGCAGAGAATCTCTGGAAACAAAGAGAAGATAAATATGCAAGCGCAGTTTTTTTCTGTTGAAACAATTTTCTATCTTAAAATTAAATTTATAAATGCCTTACTGATGACCTCCAAAATGCTGTCTTCCATTCTACACTCTAATGCAGTTCAGGTAAGGTTCTCTGTGTCTTCTAGAGATCTCTGAAAAAAAGAATAGCGTGCAATATTAATTCCTCATACTATTCTCAGATACTTCTCAAGGTTCTTAATTAACATTATTTGAAATCAAATATTTCTTATACAAGGTACTGAGCCATATCACAAAATATGTTCTGACACTGAGTCATTTCAATCTATCCTTCATGTTTCAGACAAAATAACCTGCATATTTTGTGTTACAAATGATATATATAATGTATAAATGATATCTATAATGATATATATAATGTAGCAATGTGAAGAAGTACAGTAACATTATATTATACCATTCTTTTATAGTTACCATCTGCTAAACAAAGTATCCCAACAGCTTTTAACTATTTTGTTTTTCTTTGTAACGTAAGCCATCAAACTCTCTGAAGGCTGTTGTCCTGAATTCTCTTTATTTACTGTAAAAGTTCAGCCTAGGATAGGCTTCTGATACAGCAGAAACCAAACAGACACCAATATCTAACTCTATAGGCTTTGATATGACATTAATCAGAGCTTTATAAACATAATAAGAAAAAAATAATCAAAAACCACAGGTGTATGATTACTTCAGTAGACTGACAGATGAAACAATTAAAACATTTAGGTATATTCTATTCTTTGCTGACCACTCACTTCAGGAGCTGTCTGATTGCTGGTGTCCCTATTTGGAACAAATATACTTGATTTTGAAAGAAAAAATGCATTTCAGAGTGCATATCTTCAGCTTTGTGGCAGAGCACACTTAATGACAGAGGTATGTAAATCACGGAATCACAGTAGATCAGCCTGCAGAACTTTAATCACAACTAATCAATTTTAGACCCTCAGGTACTGTCATAAAAACACCAATATATTGAAAAAAACTTGACTACATCAATTCTGTAGCTATTGCTTTATATGCTGGACAGCATTCGTTAAAGGTGACACCATTTATATCCACTTTCTAGTTCATCCACATGTACCAGATTTATTTTTTTTAATAACACTGAATGTGTAACATCATATCTTAAATTGCTAATAAAGGAGTGTTTTGTGCCAGCAAATAAATTAGGAAGTCTGAGCTTTCATATGTAATCACTAGGAAAGTGGGTAAGAATTTCCAATAAATACTTGCACAGGTTTAAAATTCTAATGCACAAACCATTTCTTATGTCAACTTCTTTTTCCGACCCAAACATTTGTAATTCAATAATTTGCATTTTAAATACTACAACGTTTTGTAAGTCAAAACTAGGCCTCATTTTGGTAGCAGCTTATTACAAAACTTCTCTAAAGGAAATTTCTCATGGAGACTGTAAAAAGCTGACATGTTGCCAGGAACATAAACAAACCTTATCGTTACTGAGTGCAGGTTTCCCTGATACATACACAGATTATTGGAATAGCAGGTATTTGCTACCTAGGATAACAGAAAGAGAAGTTCACCATTTATTTTAGTAATAATATTTTCCTAAGTAACTTTACCATACCAATCATAACACTAAGACTAGAACTTCTACTACAGCGACCAATTGCCTTCAAGGTAACTAAGCAACAATACAGAAAAAGGAGATGGCAGAAGTTCAAATTATGGAACAGTAGTTCAACCTTCTAAACTGAAGATTGAAAACATCTCCATTTTCAGTTTAGTTACAATGCAAGAAGTAATAGTAAGAAAGATTACACCTTTTTCTTGCCTGTCACTCAGTCAGATTCAGAAAAACAGGCACATGGTCTGATGATCCAGAGTGCCCTACTCAGAGCCACGAGTTAATCACCTTGCCTAGGAACATCAGGAAATACAGCCCATTCATTTCTACCTGTAATTAGAAGCTGCTGTTCAATGTAGGCAGAATTAACCTCAGGTACGCAACCTCCTCATACAGGTAAACTGAGCAACACAGAGCTTACTGCTATAATTTGTCGAACACACAGGATTTACGAAATATACTCTCTCTGCTGTACCCTTCTGAGTCACAAGATTTCTTCCTTCAAAGCAAATGTTTTAAATACTTCTGGATTTCACATCGTACCTGTGAAACTTCTGTCACCCACATACATTTCACTTGTGAAGAAAAATACAAGTGACTCTTGTGAAACAATTCATTTCTACTTATCAAGTACAAATGTGTGTTTCATATGTACGATACAGTTTTCATTTTGGCATTCTTGGTTTCACACCTCACAGTACTCCTAAGCATATTTTTGTACCTTTTATACAGTACCAATCTTGTTTTTTACAAGTCTGAAATGATTATATTTTCACAGTGCATTTTAGTCACAGAAAATTACAGAAGAAAAAGAATAGACTCATCAGTTAAGAAAGATATAAGCACACCATAAGTAAAATACATATTATTGCTAAAAGATCTTTAAAAAAAAAAAGCATACTCAAATTTCTGTGTAGCTTGCCATAGGCAAGTAGCTCCATGACAACCTTAGAAACAATTGTCGCCGTTTATGATGAAAACTTGCACCTGCTGAAAACTTGTCACTACCACCTTCTTTGGCCACCACTACCACAGAGCATCTGGGCAACTGGGCTATAGGCAGCAGGCTTCATAGCTACCCATCCATCACCTGCTGCTGCAGTTACGCTACTCTCCTTCTCCTTACCTTCAGGACATTCAAAAAAAATCTCAAGTTTATGCAAAAGACAAGGAGGAGCTTACAAATCCCTTGCTCAGAACCAGATTTATGTACTGTTGTCAGCACCATTTAACACAGTGTTATTGCCTAGTGATATGCTGAACAGCCACAGAATTGATTGTAGCCACCACTAACTCATTCAAACTCTTTACAAATAGGTTAATTCCTATTTAACTGTTCCCATTGTGCTCTGCTTTTGCAACATATGTTACATAAATTTGTTAGCCATTAATATCGACAATACTTCAGCAGCTAATCTGCACTTCAAGAAGAAGAGAGCAGGGGAGAATGCTGTGGTGGTTTAACAATGGAAGGGCAGCTAAGCTCTACCACGTTGTTCTTACTCCCCCTCCTCAGAAGGACAGGGGGAGAAAATATACAAAGAAATGTGGTGTGTCTCGTTGTATATATTCGTAACAGTGGTTTCAGCCACACTAGAGCCAATGGCTTGGGAGAGATACGTGCACAGGTGTTTAGTTGCCACCCCATCGCTCAGTGATCATGCAAGAAATCATGGACAGAAGGAATCTAACACAGGAGCCAGGAGGGAATTAAATAAAGCACAAATCCATTGGCAGCAGTGATGGGGAATCTTCTTCCATCTGACAAGCATGAATAATGAGAACATCCTTCTAGATCAAAAAACACTTAAAGAAGTGTTTTGTGAGGACCCAATGGTCCACCAGTCTGGTGGTTTAAAAGAGGCAGCCCACTCTAGTGCTGTATGAATAGGGAATATTCTCATTGCCCACTGACTTAATTCATACATATCTGGAATTATCCATCATAACCCAGGAAAGTAAATCTCTCTGAAGGAGCAATCTGCATGGGGCATAACAATATCTGCCCTGTATTTGCTTCCAGACCCTGAGAAATGCGTGCCTCAGCTTTTCCTCTTAGCAGTCCTCCATGACAGCTTTAAATTTCTGATGCAGACGTTCCTCAAAGAATGCCCTTGACGAGACAGGTGCAAAAAAAGAGAATCCCCAAAATAGCCAGATTTGGGACTAAGGGAGGAATCCCTTTCTTTTTTTTAATCAACTGTTTGTCTCCTTGAGTCATGCCTCGTTTTTTTCCTTCAAGATGCAGTAGTTATCTAGTGTTAGATAAAAAAGTTTCCTACACCAACAATAAAGTAATTGTTCCCACTACTAATTCATATATTCACATGAATTCATATATTCATAGACTAATTCATACTGCACTGTCTTCGAGGGACTGCAGCAACTCCCAATCCCAGTCACAGAGAGTGCTGAGATCAGCACTGCTGTCAGCCTGGGTCTCAGCCGTGCCTTCAGCCAGACCTCCTGTGCTGGAGGGCTGGGGAGCAATGGTCATCTCATCTGTGAACCATTCCCAGAAATTCTCATCTCCAAAGGGATTCATATACCACAGTTTCCAGGCACACAAAATTTTAGTATGCAAATCCTGTGGACAGGAGAATTGGCCACACCAGGTTGCAGGCTATTTTTCATTCCATTAAGTCAATTTTATTCATTTTGACACATACTCTTTGTGATGGGATAGATGCTCTGCTTTTAACGGCAAAGTTCAATGAATGAACTAATTATTTTGGTTCTTCATTATCCTATTGAGATAAAAGCTATGAAGAAAAAAAGGCTGAACTTAATAAATCAGCTGGCAATGCTAATCTGGAGTGAGTTTTGTGCATTACTCACGAAATGCAAGTGCTATGAAAAGATCTACTGAAACCAGAAATGATGTCTATAATTATGAGACATGAATTTGGGAAATCTGACTTCCAAAGCACCATGACTTCGCAGTTCATTACAGTCTCAGTGACTCATATTATAAATATGTCCTTTCAAGTACTCTTTGTTTTCTTGACCCATGCTATAGGGGAATCATTCATTATTTCAAGATATGTGTTCCCAGAATAATGCCTTAATTTGAGCAGAATTATTGCATACAAATTCTCCCAGATAATAGGAATCCAAATGAAGATTGCAGCAGCACAGACAATCATCCATTCTGGGAAAGAGAACTCGAAGTGGGAAAGAGATCTGACAGAAAACAAGTTAGAGGAGGATTTACACTGATCACAGTAGAGTTAAACCTTTCAATTTCTCTACAGCATTAACATCAGAGGCTTAGTATTATTCTATGGGATCCTCACAATCATGCACCTAAAAATTTCACTGACTGCACTTTCTAGGAAGGGAAGAATTAGAATTTGTAAACTGCACAGTTCCTCTTACCATCATAGCTACAGGACATGTACAAGTCAATACATAATATATGTCATAAAGAAACTAAGTCATAGGGGAACTTTCAGTACGTTTGGAACACATTCAGATTACGCATTTGGCTTTCATGTTTCCTGAGACTTAATAAATTTAAATTGTCTCTGTTAATTTTGCTTTTTAATCATGATACAATAGCAATGTACTGGAGCTGATTAAAAATTGATTCACTCATTCTTTATTCTAGCCCTTAAACTAAAACAGGCTTATTTAGAGTGTAATTTAAAACTTAAAGAAAATACATTTTTCATATGACATTTCAATACAGGCAAAAAGGATGTTCTTTCTCTAAAAGTCCCCTGATTGCATTTCTATTTATGTATATTTAATATGACCAAGTATTTCATAAACAAACTAGTGTAGTACTACCAACGTGTTTCTTCAGCTATTAACGGCTTCAAGTTGAACTTTCAAGGAAAAGAGAAATTTTCCATATTTCTAGTTAATTTCTAGTTATACGTATCAGTACTAAAATAGAATGGTCAAACAGCACATAGAAGAAATCCTTGTTACAGAAACTACAGACCTGCAATCTTGTCAAGTGTAATGCTAGCGGGAGAACCCCCAACATACCGTAACAACCACTGCTGTATATAAGTACATATATACACTTGGTTTTTATACTGGCTGGATTGAAAAACCATGGGAACAAGGAAAAAGAATGATAAGTCATATCTGTAACCAGTCTGCACAGTGTAAATAATTTCTCAAAAATATTGCCATCACGTACAAATTATAAATGGAAAAAAAACGCTCAACTCAGCCACAGATGACACTGCTATTCTGTCCTCTCTGAAGAGTGACACTAGCAGTTACATATAAAAAATTAATCGTGAACCCACAAAATAACTCATAAATTCTTCATGGTGTGGAACACTACATTCTTTTACTAGATAACACGTGCAATAAAATAGAATGAGGGTAGAAAGCTTGAAGACAGTCTGATGACAGAATGATAGATAACAACGCTTATTCTTGTGATAAGCCAGAGATGACTCACCCAACAGCTGGAGTTGGGGACACAGGTTTGTATAAGGTGGTTCTTCCAAGGTAGTTTCCACAAAACCACTTAGAAACACTGGAGACTCCTGCAAAATTCACTTTCAAAATTTCTGCTATGGTCTGTGGTTCCATTTGAAAATAATGAGGCTCATATTTCCTTCTCGATTGTCTCCCCCTGCCCTTTTGAGGCCCCATCCAGGCCTGGGGCACCCAGCACAACAGGGTAGCTTATGAGCAGGAGGAGGACTGACTTTTTACACAAACTAAGAGTGACAGGACAAGGAGGAATGGCTTTAAACTAAAAAAAGGAGATTTAGATTAAATATTAGGTGGAAATTCTTTGCTCAGAGGTCAGTGAGGCACTGGAACAGGTTGCCTGGAGGAGTTGTGGATGCCCCATTCCTGAAGGTGTTCAAGGCCAGGTTGGAACTGGCTTGGAATTGGATAAGCTTCATGGTCCCTTCCAACCCAAGCCATTCTATGACTCCTAATGCTACAAAAAAACAGAGTAGAAGCTACAACTGAAATATAAGGTGTAAATGAATGAAGCAGACCTTAGTTCCCTGCTTTTTCTCAGAGGATTGCTTCAGAGTGACAACTGTGTAGCGGTTATTCTCTTTATGATAACTTCATCCAAATTCATACTCTGTAGACATTTCTTTGTACAGTATGGTGCAATATGTAACATCTGTGTTACAGCATAATGTGGTTGAATATTTCTTTACACATTATTTTTTCATGTGTGGCCAAATTCTCAGTCTTGTAATTACTACTGTGTATTGTTCTCATATGTAATTTAATGACGAATTTGTCCTTGGGATGTCCAGAGGTTCCTTCCCACCTCAACCATTCTATGTGCGATTCCCATGAAGCTTTCTGAATCAAATGTTTGAGGCTTTTCTCCCAAGAGATAATAAACTAAATTCTGTACTCAAAATACACTAATATTTCATGTCACTGCTATCCTGTCCATGTAGAAGCCAACTTCCAGAATACCAGACATATGCTACCCCTTGGCAAAGAGTTCTCCTTGGCATCAGAACAAAACAAAAAAATGCAATGATATATGTTTAATCAGTAATGCAGATCAAGTATATTACTCTTCCTGCTTCCAAATGATGAATTCCATTTAGCTCTATTAAATAAATTTTACTATCCACAAAAGCAGAGAACTCACACGCACACACAAATAAATACAGTGAGCTATGACCAATATTGTCTGTAGATGGTACAATAAGAGCTTAAATCTAATTTAGTAGACACAAAATAAATTTTGAATTTATATGCATTTCATTTCAAAATCCACAAAAGTGAATGTCTAATAAATTTCAGTAAGTCCTTGCATTTAAAATTTTGTATAACCATTTACAGTTTCTGTTTGTAATTCCGAGTTCCTTCTCTTCTGTGGAGTACAGGTGGTGTGAAGCCAACTTTTTTATGTTTGCTCTGTAAGAAATTTCACACAACATGTGTTTTAAAGAAATTATGTCTATTCATAACCACTATTCCACATATATTTTGCTTACTTCCTTATACATACAGTCTCTTTAAGTGGGAGGTAAACATATGGATAGTCACTAGGGTGCCTCCAGTTGTGATACATTCTGTCTGTTTGCATTGGATGATATGTTTATATCAGGTTTCATAAATAACCAAAGATTTTATGGATATGAGCACTGATTTTCTTTAAATCTAGACTTTTGGAGGAACTGACCATTCAAGATGTCCTAGAGCACTCCAAAAATAGCTTTTAAAAGCGCTCTGTGTAACACAATGATATGTAATTACATTACTCTTATATATGTAATTACATTTACACGCCTGACATATTTTCCTGACGCTATCTACAGACAGTTTACAAAGGATCTTTTTACTAAAACCTCCAGAAAAAGTATCTGTGTGGTGACTAGGAGCAGTAAGGTGAACATTAGGTATGTAAACAAGGGGGTGTGTGCACATATATATGTAGGTCGCTCTGAAAGTAATACCTCCTATTTATTTCCATGGAAACAACAACAAAAAGCACAACATCACTAATTGATAGAGCAAATTCCTAGCTACAAAACACTATGTTTCAACATAGTCATCACCGTCAGCTATGCATTTTGACCAACGATGAATAAGAGCCTGCATGACACGCTCGTAACAATCTGCACCAGCAGAGGTGACCACTGTCACTGTCGCCACTGCTGAAACACACCACACCACCTCATTGTGCTCACAGCCAGTGTCTGGTCTCCATCA
This sequence comes from Penelope pileata, assembly GCA_013396635.1. Lineage (NCBI taxonomy): Eukaryota > Metazoa > Chordata > Aves > Galliformes > Cracidae > Penelope > Penelope pileata. The sequence continues at coordinate 426,882 of WBMW01005527.1, forward strand.
AAGTTCAGCAACCATCAATGAATGTCAGTAGGTGCAGTGTTCTCTTCATGGAGGAATTCAGTTCCACCCCTTTGCTCCATCCACACTCCCGCGTCAGACACCATTGTATCAGAGTGCCCCTTCTGCTGCCATCTGTCACACAGCAACAACACGGAACAGAATATTGGTGGGAAGGTTCAACCCCTGCTCCCATGCCACAAACATCCATCTTTGACATTGCAGGCCAACATAACAAAATAGGAGGCGTTACTTTCAGAGCAAAGCTCGTAATTTGGTTTTGATTATAAGTTAATAATTAGCATACCTTAATTGTTGGGTAATGATGGTTTTGTCCGTTATATGTAATTAAAATTATAAATCTTAGTACTTTGCAGCTATAAATTAAAGTATTCATTTTCATGAAATGTATGTCAAAGCATAGCTTTTTAAGCAATTATTGAAAATCTAACAGAATTAAAAATACCCCTCATTTTCAATTAAAAAAAAAACACACTCCTAATAAGTCTCTGTTTTTCTCTGTTAGGGGAAGCCACTATGGCTTCTTTTAGATTAACAAACAGAATACACTAGGAGCATAAGCAGCCCAGAAATTCTGGGTGACCAGTCCTCTTGTATTAAAGCCAAAGGTACCAGACAGGAGCTCAGGAGCTCTCCTTCAGATTTAATTCTAGATATTCTTTTCTTCATACACGCGTGCATAAATAGGAAAATCATTTCTGTTCACTAGCTCTCCCACTTAAGCAGAAATGCTATCATCATGGTACCTAAATATTTTGTGTAGACTCTAACTCAATTTTCTCAGCATTATTTACATGCACTCAGTGCTTAAGCCCGATAGAAAGAGTTTGCATCCATACCAATTAACCCAACCCTGCAGTGTTGTTCTACCTTCTTGTCCTTGAATATTCTCTTGCTGTTTCCTGTGCTGTTCATTTGAATTAGAGTCTCTTCCTAGAAATTGCTTTTAATCCAACTGTCTCAATCTGACCTTATTTTCCCAGCTATTTGAAAAAAGACCTGGGTTACTGACAGACTGCTTGACTAAAAGTCAGCAAAGTGATCTCAGAGCAAAGTAGTCAAACAGTACAAGGAAGAGAGCTGCCAGCAGGTTGATGGAGAAGATCTCTCTTCTCTGCCCAGCACTGGCAAGACACATCTGGAGTGCTAAGTTCTGGACTCCCTAGCACAAGAGTCATGGACGTGAATGGACCAAGGTGGAAAAAAAGGGAGGGCCCATAAGACTATGAAGGGCTTGGAGCACCTGATGTACAAGGAGAGGCTGAGGGAGGTGGGACTGTTCAGCATAGAGAAGAGAAGGCTCACAGGCATCTTATCAATGCATATAAATCCCTGATGGGAGAGCGTAAAAAAAGAAGACACTCTTCTCAGTGGTATCCAGTGATAGCATAAGAGACAATAATTACAAGTGGAAATACAAGAAATTCTACTTAAACATATGAAATAAATGTTTTAGTGCAAGGTTTATCAAACAATAGAATAGGTTGCCCAGAGAGGCTGTGGCATCTCTCTTCATGAAGTCACAACTCAGCTGGACCGGACTACTTCATTGATCCTGCTTGGAGCACAGAGGCTGGATTAAGCAATTTGCATGGGTCCCTGCCAATACCAGTCACTCTCCAGCATGAAGATCCGAAGTGTTTCCATCTCTGTAAGCACATCCAGCCATTTCAACAAGCAGACAAGTTAGTGTCCACTGCAGATGATTAAACCATGAAAATGCAGTTGAAAGTTTTGTGAACATATAATACAGCTATCCAAGGCACAATAAAGAAGATCAAATGATCATTTGCACCTTAAGCAGATGCCCTGGCTCCTGAACTGCTATCCCCCTGGGGGACAGCAGGATTCCCACCTATTGGAACTGCATCACTCCAACTGAGATGATAGCTTGACATCTTAAAGTTATTTTATGTATATTCAGATTTTGTTAACTATTTTTAGATGTCTTTTTTAACTGAAGTGCATGCGTAAGCATATTTCTCCAAACTGCAAAGTACAGCAATGTGTTTAAAGGCAGAAGATCCTTTGAGGTTTGATGTAGGCTTTTCCAGGTAGCATGATTTCAATCTAAACTCCAAAATACCGCCATTTCACTTTGTGTTCTCAAGGCATCAAAAAGGAAAACAAAATATCATCACTTCAAGTCTGACAAGCTTTGTCTATTATTAATGTGATGTAAAAATTCTCCCTGATCTCCAGATTCTGAGCGTCTTTAGCAACAACACCCATCCTTTACCTTGGAGTGAGCACATAGCTTTGAATGGAAGTAGCTTGGAAGCTTCCACTAACAACAGCATTGAAGCAAGGTAATGTTTGCAGTATTTAGGCAAGGATAGAGCCGGTCTCGTTGTATTTGATTCTTCAGAAACAGTTTACAGAATCCAAACTAGAACCTAGAGATGAATTTCTGAGTCCAAATGCTCTAACACCCAGAAGATACTGCTCCCTCTTCCTGCTCCGAAGTGAAAATCATGAATGGTATTGTTGAAGAGTAGCATGTGGAGGTTGATAGAGGAACAAGAACAAGATTATTCTTAACTGATGAGGAAAGGCAAATCTAGCATAAAAATTGAGTGAAGCTAATGAGACCACTACAATGTAATCACCACCCAGGGAGATTTTATTAAGGAATGAGGGAGGAACAGCTTGTGGTCTTGCTAGATGTCATACAGGAACCACAAATGCATCATCTACCGAAAAGCCTATGAATCCTATATTATGAAGTAACTCTACAAGAGAAAATCATCAAGTAAATACAGAGAAAATTTGACTGATTCTTTAAAAAAGGTTTTCTGGAAGAAGATTTGGATAGATTCATATATGAAAAACACCTAATTTTATTTTGAGGTGCTCTGATTGGCAATCAAATCAATGGTAGTATTTCAAGAATGGTGCAGTACTTTGATGAGCCCTGGAATGATCCTCTAACTATAGCTGAGACATAGAATTAACTTCCTTGAAAAAACTGAGCAAAGTAGCATTTTATTTTTTTTTCCTGTAAAACTATAAACGTTATTAAAATACTGCAAGTTCATATTTCTTATTTCATATCTTAATGAAAAATATTGTAGAAAATGAGGCAGTTTCCATTATGTAGCTCTAACTTTATACCACCTTGTTTCTTAATGTACTATGTCAAAGTAACTCCTCACTAAGTTATTGTACAATTTTTGCATCTATATATGATGGAATTCATTACAGCTAGAAGGATGCTATTTTAAAATATATGTAACTAATAAAGTAGCATCTTAACATGTTCGCTCCTACTATATATTTGATCAGAATTTTGAAATATATTTTTATTTTTATCTAAAGTTTTTGTAATAAAAAGTTGTATAATATGGAAAATCTGTCAGTAAGTTATGCAGGCATACAACACACAGTGAGAAACATCCTAGTTTGACTTTGCACAGTATATTTTTGCTTAATACATTTCTGGAGTCGACTATGATTTTTAGATGACAATTTAAGAATAAATTTTCCTTAAGCAGAAATATCTTTTGTTACTCTTTTTATTTCTGTTTTTTTCAGCATTGTATTTTTACTCCTTTACACTATTTTTCCCTCCGAACATACCTTCACTGACACAATTAACAACTTTTTACAATCAGTAGTATAAATTATGATACAGCCTATAAACAGGACACAAAGTAGTAGAAACGGCCACGTGTAACTTCGCAAGGAATGTTGTAGCTCAGCTGTTATTTGTCACCTTACTGCACAAAAATCAATTATGGGATAAGGTGAACATACCATAATTACTGCTGAGCTCTGGCTATTTCTAACAGGAGAAACTTAAGCAATTAGTATCAAACTAAAACAGTACTGTAATGGCTCAAATTTTCTGTAGGCTCTGGCCTTGTTCTAGATATATCTTGCTTTTGGAAATATGCTGAAATCCCGTAATTTCAGCTTCCCTCTGCTCAGTCATCTTATATTCTATTACACCAAGCAACAGGGAACAAGCAAAGAAGCCCAGCAAGACTGGCAGGACCGGGTTTTTGCTTGCTGGCCTTTAAAGGGAGCTAACACTAGAAACTAAAATAAATAATGATGTATTCTGTCCCAGGCAGATAGTACTATGTTACCTATAGAAAAAGGTTTTTCATGTTACATTTAAAAGAATCTGAATTTATCTTAACACATTAGCAAAAAGAGGAAGTTTTCCTTAGCTATGACAGAATCATGTAACAGAATAATCAAATGAAATGCCTGTGATCAGCAGTTAACATCTGATGGCTGTGAATTCCTTTACATGAAAGTAAGAGCATCTTTTCAAGGAAACGTGCATAGAAAACTCATTTTTTGTTACTGTGCAAAAACACTATGTTATAAAACACATCATCTTAGATGTATATTTCTTTACAGCATTATTCTTTATCTCAGATGTAAACACCAGGGAAAGGACTAATTAATTAAAAAAACTTCTGCACTAGATACCTGAAGTCCAGAAAAACTAATATTTGTTCTTTGGAAGGTCTGGGATCTGATGAAAGGAGGCAATTTGAATTAGCTGCAGATAGTTCACATAAGCAGATAATTAATTTTCTTCATATTTTGTCCCAGATTTCATTAGACAACAGTCGTAGAGCAAACATTTCTGTGTTAGTGAAAAGATGTTAGATTTCAGGGTTAGATTATGAGTCCTCAGAAGCAGAAAAGAAAATAAGCAACACTAAGCATAAAGAAACTCAGAAAGATGAAACTAACAGAAGTCAAATCATTATTTGGTGGTTCTTTTAATTATTTCTGTGGGAATTTAATTGGTTGTAAACCTCATCTCTGAAGATATTCTAAGATCTATGGGAGTTCCAAACAGCAGAGTTAATCTTTCATTTATTTTAATATGATAACTACAATAATGAAATAGCAGGCATAACATTCTTAAAATGTAGGTCAGCATACAGTATATTTTCTTTGTTTATGTGCTTATACCTTTAACGTTAAACTGTTTAGTGGTTCATATAACAATGTATAAGTTACAGACTGTATGCAAAGATTATTTTTATGTTTATTATGAGCAGAAAATAAATTTGTCTAATAAAAATTATATTGTATTACATATAAAATATATAGGTTGCTCCAAATGTAATGCCTCCTATTTGTTTCCATGGAAACTACAGCAGATGCAAAGAGCACAATATCACTATTTGATAGAGCAAATTTTCCATCAAAAGAACACTAGGGTTCAACATAGTCATCCCCATTAGTTGTGCATTGTCACCAACGATGAACAAGAGCTGCATGCCACACTCCTAACAATCAGCACCAGTGGAGGTGACCCACTGTCACTGTCACCACTGCTGAAACACACCACCACTGCCTCACTGTGCTCACAGCCACTCTGTACACACTCACATCCATATCTGGAATTCTGCTCCTTGACAGTTTGAAAGCAACTATGTGCAAAAGTCTCAGGAATCTATGACTCAATAAGTTTTACGAGAGAACATAAAAACAGCACAATTCATTATAGTTGGCACTAGAAAGGGAGACATCTCTTTAAACATTAGAAGGATCTAAGAAAGAATAGCAAGTAGATTTATTTTTTAAGGAAGATTGCTTTTATGAACCTGAATTATGGGGAAAGTTCTGCAGATTCTTTCAGGTTTATGCAGATATTTTTAAAGGAATTACAGTGCATTGTTGGAGAATAATTATGCAGACATTGGAACAGCTAGCACAGCCTTCTGTGCCTACACAACACCTGTCTTGTGCACTGAAATAACTATACTGGAAATATTTGCCTTCAGAAACAAAACTCCAACCCAAACTATATACAATATACCTTTCTTTATCCAATCGAAGTCAAATAAAAATATTATTTCAATTTAAATGACCTGCACTTTACTGTGCTTTCTTTTCCTTTTCTGTCTCACTAAATATTTTTCATCTCAACTCACAAGTTCTACTTTTTTTCTTCCCCAATTCTCTCTCCCATCCTACTAGGATGGGAAAGCGAGCGAACGGTTGTGTGGTGCTGAGCTGTCTGCCGGGTTAAACCACAGCAGCGTATTTTCAACTGTATTTCATATTTCAATCCTTCCTGAGAACCACCGTTTCTCAGTCTTAGGGTACAATAAAATTTACAATAGCTCTCTAAAATTCAAAGAGTAAACCTCCATCAGATGCAAAGCCCCCACTACCATACTACGCATTATGTATAAAACATAAAAACCTTAAAAATGCTAATTCAGGTCTCTTCTGAAATTATTCTCCAATATCTTGAATATTTTGTTCACGTATTTCCATGTATGAACAATGACTTCTATGGCTTCGTCTTCTGAGTCAGTAAGGATTTCAGACACTCACTGACTCTTATTGATGTCACAATCTATTTTACCATCTAAATTTTCACTAGAAGGTGAAGATTTTGAGGAACCTTCTAATTCTTCATCTATCATTCTTTGGTAGGCCATAGCATTTTGTCTTCTTCATGATGCCTTATCATTTTCTTCTCTTGATAAGTATTTGTCTTGAAATACAACTCTGAGTAAAAAACTGCACAATTAATTCCAGTGATGTGTTTATGATTTTATTTTGGACTTCACCATAAACAACGCTTGAGAAAATGGACTGCATGTCAGCTGGGACTTTCAAATAAATTCAAAGGCATTAGGTATTTAAATCTTTCTGAAAGTTATAATGAAATCTCCATCTTCGCTGTATCTCATTATGTTTCTGCATTTTGAGCTGAACCCAGCCAACATTCCAATGACTTTTTAAGATTTTCATTGATTTCAGTGAGCTTCTATTCAGTCGTCAAAGGCCTGAGAGACTGTCATGTCTCATATCTCAGCATTGTAGCTCTCATTAACAGCGTTCTCACAATGTAGAGGAGCTGCTGGATAGCTGTTGCTATCCAACTGTACTGGCTTTAAAGCTGAGTGTTTGGTAGGCTTAATAGGAAGCCAGACTAACAACTCTTAAAACTATCAGCTAATTGTTGGTCATGTAAGACTGAAAACAGTCAGAGTTCTCTTAGTCTATTCACCGAATGTTTTTTACAGTCATTTAAGAGACACAGTGACTAATTAGTGAACACTTTCACTCTATGGAGCACTTTGTGCTCTCAGATATGTCAGACCTCCACTACACAGGTAGGTATTCAAAACTGCAATCCAGTTGCTATGACTACGGCAAGATCCCATAGGATGGCTGTATTTAGCTGGTACATCCTGACCACACAGAATACTAATGAACTGGAAGAGTGCAGTGTGAAATGCATATGAAATTATCATGGTTCTCAATAAAAAATAAGTATATAGAACGTATTCTCTCTGCAGGTATCTTTTTATCTTTTATTTTTTATCCCTGTTTCTGGATTTCATCTTTTACATACCTTTTTAGAAAGCTACATCATATAAATTTTGTTAGCAGAAACAAGTATTTATTATTTTAGCAATTAAACAAAGGTAATAAGGATGTCACACTAGTTATATTCAATTGTATTTAACAGAAAAATACAACAGCCTTTACTTGCATTTGGCTTTATACAACAAAATCCACAAATAGTACTATAATAGAACTATTAAAACTATTGTTCACCTATTTACCACAGAACTTTACCAACAGAATAACACTAATAATTCAGCCTACAGTGATGGTGATAGAAAAGTTGTTGGAAAAAGGGCAAACATGAAGTTATTTCTACTTTCATAACAATTCTGCTTGGTGCACTTGCGTTGCTCTAGAATAGCTCAAAACTTCTGGCGTAGACCTACTTCACTGCTGACATTCTTACAGGAAGATTGTGGGTCATTAAAGAATAATGTTACTCTCTTAAGGAGTACTGAAAATTAATCTTGTTAAGAAAATGCTCCTGAAACTATGACTATCATCTCCATTCATCTACTGTCTAATGTCCTCTACTTTATGGAAATTCAGACAAAAAATTCTGGTTTGGGTTTTTAGTAATTTCTGATATCCTTATATATGTATAGAATAGAACCATAGAATCATTAAGGTTGGAAAAGATCTCCAAGATTATGCAGTCCAACTGTCCACCTACCAAAAAGACTACTCACTAAACCATGTCCCTCAGTTCCACATCCAGATGCACCTTGAACACCTCCAGGGACAGTGACTTCACCACCTCCCTGGGCAGCCTGTTCCAGTGCCAGACCACTCTCTCAGAGAAGAATTTTTTCCTGATATCTAACTTGAACCTCCCCTGGCAAAACTTGAGGTCATCTCCTCTAGTACTGTTGCTAGCTACAAGGGAGAAGAGACCCAACCCCACCTCACCACAAGCTCCTTTCAAGGAGTTGCAGAGTGCAATAAGGTCTCCCCTGAGCCTTCTCTTCTCAGACTGAACCATTCCAGCTCTCTCAGCTGCTCTTCATAAGACTTGTGCTCCAGACTCCTCACCAGCTTTGTTGCCCTTCCCTGGACATTCTCCAGGGCCTCAACGTCTTCCCTGTAGTGAGGGCCCCAAAGAAGAACACAGCACTGAAGGTGCGACCTCACCAGAGCTGAGTACAGGAGGACGATCACCTCTCTGTTCCTGCTGGCAACACTATTTGTGACACAGATTTAGGTCATCTGTTTCATTTCAGACTTGTGGAGTAATGAAGAGGCGTTGTCTGTTTTTCTTCTATTTGTTTGATGAACTCCTGCTAAATATGAACAAAAAAAACCCTAGGATTCACACGGATTCCTCAGGATGCATCTGTTGCCTTAAAGTTGATTCACTACAATGGTTATCACTGAGGCAAACCAAAACTTAACAGGCTTTTTGAAAGGGACTAGATACTAGGAATAGTCAGAACCACAACAATATATACAAATGTTATTATTATGAAATCTTACATTTATTCCAATTTGCAGATTGTATTTAGCACTAGGATAAAATGCTTCTTCTATTATTCCATAACTGCTTTTTACAGAATCTCCGCGTTGTGTTGTAAATAAAGAAGTATGTGCTGAATGTCCTGAAAAAGGAAGAGCTGTTTTGTACAAATCTATAAAGGATTTTTCATTCAAAAATAATGAATAGAAAAACACAAGCGTGTGAAATATTTCACTAGTTATGTGCAAGCATCATTAATCCACTCCTAGCTTAGACACAACTCACATGAAAAAGCCCAATATATTAAGCCCCCTCTTGAAACTACATTTTTTTGAACATTCTACATTACGTACCTAGAGCAAGCATATAATTCTCTTAAATTGAGTGAGTAGAATCAATGCGCTTGTGAGCGATGTACGGGGATATAAACTGGTGCAGAGAAATATGTCAGGACAGACAAAAATAAAAAGATATCTGAAAGGACCATATCTTGCTCTCTGGCAGTAATTGGCTATTATAAACTGTACCTGTCATTGTGCTTGGGATCAGGGAATGCAAAAATGGATCTGATCATACTTTTGCTCTTTTGTCAGAATCATCAGAGGTCTTTGCAATATAGTTTGCAGAATCTACTGTTGCTGAACTTAAGACAAACAATGTTTTCCAGAAAGGCCACAAAGTAAGGTACTGCCAGTGCATACATTGCCTCCACAGGTCTAATACACGACTAATTGAATCCTGTTCCATTTTTATGAATTGATACATTAAATCTCATATTAGGTTTGCAAGAACACCCACTTCTGCTAAGAGACCCTCAAAATTCATGCCATGGAGCAAACTTCCTCACATTGCTCCAAAAAGTGAGGGGAACCACTGAGGGTTGCAACAGCTTTCTGATAACAAAGACCTGAGATGTGTGTGTATATACACAGCAGTACTGCAGATACATATATATAAACATCAACATACATATTGCATATCTACATAAACATATACAAGCAAAAGTCTGCTTGCAGATCAGGAAAAAAACAGTTAATCATCAGAGTACTCAAACAGAAACAGAAATCTAGAGAGATTACAGACACTTCATGCTTGGAGATTATCAAAATACTGTACAAGGCCCCAAGAAACCCAACCCAATCTGAACTGTTTCAAACAAGGGCTGGACTGAAGAGCTCCAGATGCTTTTTCCAATTTACATTATTCCATTATTCTATTGTACAGAGGTACCTAATTGAGGTAGCCATCTCCAATGAAAAGCCTCAGCCCATACCTGATACCAGCATTATTCCACACAATTTATCAGGTATCAGAGCCAGGGAGATTTCACCCCTGCGGAATTAACTACTAGGATCACTGAGCAAGAAAGAAACAATTTACAAGATCCTGCATCTCACTCTGTGAGAGGCTGCACACACACACACACACATCATTTCTTATTTTCCATACCTCCTACACTTCTCCACAAAGGAATCAACAGATCAAAAGGTCTGTTTCCATATCAGCATTTCATGTTACATCCTTACATAATAAAATCTCTTCTTTATTGACACTGAAGCAAAACTCACTGTTAAAATAAAGAGATACTACCAGAAATCTTCTAGTGTCTAATATAGTGTAAGCATTTGAAAGATTTACATAAATAATGTGACATTTTTACGTTCCTCACTATTTCAGTGTCATTTAGAGTAATTTGCTGTTGGTGATTTACAGAGCAAAAATGTTCGCAGTAGCTATGTTGTGTTGAACAGTTTTTATTGTTTTATTTCCTTATAAATAATGATCATCATTTATTTTTCTATCTCATTTAAGCACGACAGAGCAGAAAAATACTGTTGCATCCCTCCAATACTACTTTTCCCAAAAGTAAATCAAAATACTTTGGATGTTGTTCTCCGAAATCAGAGAGACTCTGCACGTACTAGCAGTATACACACACCAAGTTTGCAAGGAATAGGGAAACTGGTATGCAGCGTTAACAAACCTTTTAGGTATATAAGTTAACACACTGTAAAACTGAAATAAGACCAAGAAAAATAACAGCAGACTTGGTATGGGCAACATTAAATAGCAAGAGCTTTAAAAGGAAATTTAGGAGATAGTTTTACTGATGTTAAGGCTGCTTTTTCCTGCATACAGAGGTGATTCCATCTCCCCACAGCATTTGTAAAGGACTGAGTAAAACCTCCAGGGCCTAACTCTCATTTGCACAAAGGCCATATTGCACATCCAAAACAAAAGGGTTTTTTTTGTTTTTAAGTGGGTGCATACAGTACTTAGTGCATACAAGAAGTACAAATTAACTTTGGCATACACAAGAAGCAGGGCCCTTAGCGTGCATGTTTCACAGGTTGTCATGTGGTGAGAGACTGCTTTCTGTAAGTTTAATAGCTTTTAGCTAGTGTGCAGTTTCAGTATAAGCTCCCTACTGAGTCATTCTGCTCTAGAGCTGGGGAAACGGCCTGCATATTTAGCTAAGGAAAAAATAAATAAATAAAAAAGAAGGGTGAAAAAACTTAAAAGGCCATGGACTATTCAAATAATGGAAGTCTGAAGTTGTCACCACCTCAAATCACTCACAAAACCCACCTCACAGACCTTAGAGTTTGTTCTTCTCATGTTTTAATGCAAACTTGTTGACTAATAAAATGCCTGATGTTCCAAATATGTTCAAGACATTTCTGTGTTGAATATATCCAGGTTTCTCATTTTTTTGATGGACAGGCACAGACTTCAGACTGAATCTTGTCTGAGATTGAGTGTCTATTTCCAGATGTCTTCAAAAGATACAAGTCTTGTTCATCTCCTTTTTTGTTGTTGTCTTTACTTTCCCCAAAGAAAGTATTGTTGAAATAGCAGTGACTGACAGTGAATAGAAACAGCTTCCTTCTCAAAGATGTCATGTACTGTCTCATAAAATAAGAATGATTTGAGTTTTACAATCCTTTTTCTATTCCAGTAACACCACCCTAAAGCACCTGCTATTCCATCAGTTCAGTCACTTTACACTTGCAAAAAGCAAGCAAAAGAAGTTTAGCAAATATAGAGAAGCTATAAAATGCTTCAGGGTAGAGAAATAATTATTATAGTTTTGATTACAATGTGCTATAAACACAAAACAGCTATAAAGTAGATGAGGAATTACAGCATAGGTGACAGACCAGCAGACTGACCATCCCAGCTTCCCTGCTAGGAATTGCAGTCTCCAGGATGTTATAGCTATCCCAGTTTAAAGCTAAACCAGAGCACCTCCCCCATGACTCTGTAGACATATCAAGAAGCCAAACATGGTTATAAAGAAACTTACTTAAGCAGGTTTCTTGAACAATCTATCACAAAACAGACATTTTAATCTTTTAATACTACTGTTGTTCAAATAAACTTCATTATCAGAATTCAGAAGATCTCAGAATTGGATACATACATCATCACCACTTAGCTATTCTTTTTTCTATTTTTTCTATAAAGGCCAGCCAGGCAGAGAAGGAAGTAGCTTGAGAAGCTTGAGAGAGGGGATTGGAAAGGAGCTTGAGAAAAAGAGAGAGGACTGTGGAGAAGCTTGAGAGAGAGAGCAGATTGAGGCAGGAGCCTGAGAAAGAAGATTGGGAAGCTGTTGGAGAAGTAGCAGCACATGGAAGGAGCAGAGATCCTCGCTCCAGAATAGAAGAAATGGTGTAGTTGTAAGAGAGTTGGGACTTCTTCCTTTACATCTGACATATTTGTATTTGTTTCACTGGTGCCACGATGTCTTGCTGAAGATGAGAATCTGGCCCAGTCACCTGAAATACCTACCATTTTCCTATGTTCTTATGAGCCAGAAGCAGAAAAAGAGAAAATAAAGCATTTATCAGGTGAATATTTTTATTATGTCTTCTGCACATGTGATAATTAAAATTAGAAAGGAAAATAAATGAATACTTAGCATTATTTCTAAGTAATGTATGTATTCAACTTAATTAAAAGGAGGAAAAATTATCCTTTCAGTTAATAAGCAAAAGAACATTTTGTATGAAGGATTTTCTTGAGCAGCTCTTCAGGCATTAATTGATAGGCTGTGGCTTACCGCTTGAGTTATTTGTTTCAGGAATTACTTATGCGGCTGCAGAGAGTGGTTCATTGGAGGTCATCCAAAACTATCATCCAGCCCATGATACTGGAAAAAAAAAAATGGACTTCCCTAAATATTCATGCTGGATATTTCACCAACTTCCATAGAGAAGAGGAAATAGCCCAATTATATGGCCAAGTACTTCTCCAAGGTATTATTCTGAGCACAGAAGTGTTTGAGTGTTGAGTGTTCTGAAATCCACACTTCCAGCCCTGTAGTTCAATTTCAAACTGACAACAGAAAACGAAGAGTTCAGTGGTTTAGCTGACACCAACTTGAGTTGCAGTTTTAAATGTAAAGTGATGAAAGGTAACAAAAGGGTGTTGAAAGTTTTGTTGAGGCATTTTGTTGCAACCAGCAACTAATTGTGCTAACCTTGAGTAGAATATACTATTTGATAGAGATTAGTCTCTAAACTTCAAATATTCAAACTTCATATGTTTAACAGCCATTTCATTACACTCAAGGGATGGCTACTTTGCATAAACAAGGGAAGGTTTCTAGAATGTGTGTAAAAGATGTGAGGAAAGTGGTCTTTCAGGATATGACGCACTATGCCACTTAGCAGTTTGTCCAGGGATGTATTCAAGTGACAATGGCAATTGCATTCGATCCAGAACAAGTTCATTTCACTTAGACAGAAACAATTCAGATCGCCATACTGGCTTTCGCAAAGCTTTCTAGTACAAGAGCAATTTCAGTTGCCTGTATATCTTGTGTATTGAGGCACTAAGTAGGAAAAGAAGGGAGGAGGACAGGGGAGAAAAGGATGTGCTATCAGTCTGCCTCATCTTTTTTAGACAACTTTGCCATTTTTCAGAGATGAATGCTGAAAAGCCAACTGGATAGGAGGAAATAACAATAGGAAAGATAATAAACTTTAAAAAGCTTATTATTTAATACAGTCTTTCATATGGAAATAGAGCTTGTCTGCTGCAATGCTGTTGAATGCCACAAGGCCTATCAATGTACAGTGCCTTTATTCCCAGTAAATATTTTTCTATATAATAAAAATAACTGTCAGAGTAGTTTGTTCATGTTCATGTACTTGCTTTGATTACAAACTATAGAGTTTTATTCATTTTTCTGAGGTACTAGTGAGTTTAAAAAGAATGAAAAAAGAGTGAGAAGAAATGAAAATGTCTAAAGTGATTCCTATTCCAAAATTGTGCAATATAACTCCACGGGTTCATCTGCAAAACCTCTGAGAATAAAGAGGCAAAATCAGAGGCAATTGTCTGTCTCAAATTTATGAAAAGAAATTTTAAATCAGATGTAAAAACAATGAAGGGAATAATTATGAAGGTAATAAATGACATGAAGAAGTGACAGCAGACCAAAGATAAAGAAGACAATCACAACTTTATGGTAGATAAAGTTTTTGAGACTTCTATCCAGACACATCTTAAATAGACTACGGCATTTTAATGCCATACTGTTATAATTACTTAGTCACTTTTGCCTACTATATATTCTAAGGTGAAAAATGAAGAGGCTGTTTGTTTATTTCTGTGTAGACAGGAGATGTCAATAAAAGCACAGTTGTCTGGTTTCATCATTGGAAAGCTGTATGTCAGATTTGTAGGAAAAGTACATTCAAAGCACTGTCTTGAAAAGGATGTATCTTAGTTTTCATAAAGTTACGAGCTTCAGAATTAAAATCAATAGCCTTTCAAAATGTTTCCACTTACTATCATTTACACCATACATTAAAGTATCATTTGCCAGGTTCAGTATTTACTATCACCCGCCCCTCATTATCTACACCTGTATCCATAAAGAACTTGCAGTCCTCAGATACTCTGTTAATTTTTGAAAAAGTAAAATGGCTCTGACCTTGAAAATTTTCATTTAAAAACAAAATAATACAAAGGAATCACAACAAAACCAAACCACTTAGAACTTACTTTGGCTGTCAATCTTATTTTTTCTTTTTAATTTTCCTCCTCAGGCTGTACACTTTATTTTTGAAATTATGACCTGAAGGACTTTTACACATACAGTGCTGTACAAATGCTGTAATATTCTGGGGAATTAAGGTAGCTACCAACACTAAATTAAAAGATCATTGTTCAATCATTCTCGCTTGTAAGTTATAGGGCAGATACAGTCATTAGTACAGCATGGCACAGAGAATCCTCAACAAATAAAAAATTCACACAGGCCTTAGGTGAAGTTTGTAGCAGCATGACTGAATTTGCATTGATGGGCCAGCTGAAGGCAATGCTGGTATAAGTGTCTGCAGACATATTCCTGAAAACTTAAATATGGCAGGATATGTTTTTATAGATCTTATTCTTTCTGTGTTTTCACCATTTTTCCTGTCCATCAGCTGCCTCTTTTTTTCTGCTCCAGTGGCTGTCTCCCAGTATGCATAAGGAGCATAGGCCAAAACCATTAATATTCATCAGTTCTGCTTTTCTTCCACTCTACCAACGTTCAAAGGATACTGTAACAAACAACTGAGGGCTCTGCCCTGAAACCAATACCCCTATTTATCTTCATGTGTTTCACTGGAAGATAGACGCAAAACAGTGACTGTTTTGTCCGAAATTAAACTTTCATCAACTGCTGTAATTAAAACTCTAAAATTACCTTGAAGCTTAGAAGAAGCTCAGAGATTTACAATTGACTTGTTTGTAAAAGGCAATGGAAGTGGCTACCTCTGTGGGAGGACTCCTGTGCCTTTGGTTCCTCCTTTTCAGCATCTCTAAGCTTGTCAACAGCCAAGCACCTCATACAAACGAACGCATTTGTGGTAGCGTGACACCTTTCTCAGTGATTCTCTTTAAGCGCACCGCAGCTCTGGAGGTCCTGATGTCTTGCTTCAGTCCCTTCTCGATGCAATTTACCGCCTTCTTCCCTAGCTAAGAAAGTAGACAACTAATTCTTGTCTTTCCTCCAGATTTATAATAAAGGAACTGAGAAGTCCTACAAAGGTGCTACAAGCAAAATTAGGAACATTTCTAGGTCACTAACATGAAGTCAGCCAGCTCTTAGACATTCAGCTCTTGATACCTTTCATCTCAGTAAAGGAGTAATAACAGGAACTTTTGCTAGGAGCTATGAGCTCATCAATTGCAGATGTCACAGAGAAGAGAAACCCGAGCATATTAGTCACCAGTCACAGGATGAGCCAGCAACGTGATGCAGCTGTAAAACAGTAAATGAGAAACTAGAGAGAATCAAACCAGACATTTCCAGGAGTGACTGGAAAATATTAATCTTTGTCAAAATATATGGAATGCTAAGGACAGCTCTGGTTATTCATGTTTTAAAAGACAGTGAGAATGGAACATGCACAGGGAAGAAGTTAGAGGAATAAAGAAACTATTATACTGAGAAGAAACTTAGAAGAACTCAACTGAGGATATGACTGTTCTCCATAAATGCAATGCAGGGTAAGCACCAGGAGTTGAGGGAAAAAAAAAATTAAGCTAAAGGTTAACATTGGCAGAGTAAGAAACGCATATAGGCTGTGAATTCCCTTTCATTGATAATTACAAGGCAATTTCTAACCGTTTGGACGACATACCCAAATACTCCTTCAAATAAAGCAGTCAAAACAGCATAACAATTGCTGAATTTGATCTGATGTTTATAAAACAAAAAGGCAATGTGGCATATTGATCCAGGAAGCTTTTTCCAGCCTTAGTTTCTGAGTGTGCTTCTTCCAGAGACACAGCTAGTAAACTAGGAGTCAATATATAACATCTCTGCTACATTACAAACACAGCATCTTGTGAAAACTGTTCCCCAGAGAGGACAGTAACCTCCTTCATGTGAAAAAAAATAATGCTGTCAGTAGAGAAGAAACAGTCCTGTAACTGCTGTGTTTGTATATTTATCACCTGATCATACAAGGAAAAGTTACAGGGGAAAGACTGATAGCCCAATTTCAGATTACAATTGACATTTTGTTTAATACAACTTATACTGATATCAGACTGTCCAAAGTGTCCCTTTTAGACTGGATGATGACTAGACTGTAGTGGACATTCACAGAAGGTTATATAGAAAACTATTTTCCAAACACCAAGAATAAGATGCTGCTTCTGTAAACTTAAAAAAAAAAAAAGGCTCAACTTGAGTTAGCAAACAACTATTTCCCGATATCAGTCTTATTCTTACCTTTATACACAGCAAAAGGACTGGTTTGACTTTAGTTCAACCCGTAATCTTACCACAGACTTGCAGTACTTTTCCCTTGGTATTCAGCTAAATTGACAGATATCTCTTACCACTGGGCTTTGTGATTTTAACTATTTAGAAGAGAGATGAGATAGAGGAGATGTACGTAAGGACAGGCTTACCATATCCCGTGTTTATATGCAAAAAAAGGTCACATATATATGACCTTGTATAATTCTTTAAAAATTTATGAAGTGCATACATACTCTTTCTTCATGCCTCTGGCAGGTCACAGCACAGAGTTTGACTGAAGTGCATGGAGCTTCATGGAGGGCTTCGTACTAATATTCATCCAGAACAGAAAACTTAGTGTAGAATTGAATCCCAAATCATCTCATTTATAAAGTCTTTTTTGATTTTTATGAAGTCCTTTTAGATTTGCACAAGTATTTATTTACTGCCTTGTGCTTTTGCACATTTCAGGAACTATAGGTTACTCCAAGAGCCCCAGTATAACAATGAACGTATTTAACAGCTCTAAAATACATCAGTACTACGCAGTAAACAAAAAAAGCCCTAAGGTTTTTCTAATAATCTTTGAAGGCTAAAAATTGACTTACTCAGCCAACAGTAAACAACTTTAAAAGCTCAGATTTCTAATACAGATAAGGGAAACAATGATCCTTTCCTGTCACATTCCTTATTATTTTGTCTAAACCATCCTGTTCCCACATCTTAGGGTAAAAGGTAATCTACCATTAGGTACTCCCAGGAAGGCACTAGTGTTTTCCTTAAGCTTTTCAATTTAGAATTCCACTCCCTTATCTCCTCTGTTGCTTTTTTTATTTTTTTTTCCCCTCCACTTCCAAGGAAAGCTAGACATGTGCTTGGCTGCAAATGTCTCCTCCCTCTAGGTAAAAGATGTGGGTAAGTATCTGCACGTTCCTAAAAAATGTGCTCGGGTAGGGGTAACCTTTCATCAGTACGTGAAGGCTTTATGGTCAGGGTCTCAAATGTGCTCCCAGTGCCCCAGATTATCCCCTCATGAGGAGGCCTTCACCTCCAAGACTTCCTGTCACAGCTTTAAATATTCTTTTATTGTGTGTTAAAAGACAGCAACTTAAAAAAAAAAAAAAAATGAATGCTTGCAAACTGCAGTACACAGGGATAACAAGCTTCTACACAAGAGTATTATGCACAAAGAGGTGGAGGTCAACATCAAGTTCACGCAGTCAGAAACACAAGCTTGCATAAAAAAGCTTATACTCTTCTGTTTTATAAACCAAGAAGTGAACATAATCACTCACGTACATTTCTGTGTATTGCACTGCAGGCTATTGTGTCCCCTTTTCCAGGTAAATAGCTAATATTCCTATGCAAAAAGACCTCATTTTTGATTGGTTGGTTGGCAAGTTTTCTACTCAGTTCAATCAGTCTGTGATCATTTGTAACTCAGATGAAATCAGCGTTTACCTCTCAGTCCTATCTTTTCTGCCACAAAAAATCTCCTGGTAGAAGTGTAAGGATGGTGATTGTGAGCTAATCACATCTCCTGGGAACTGCAATTCTTGAATGCACTTCACTCTTCCTGAGCTTCAACTGCAACAGCTGTAACTACTTTGCAATAATTAGACTCTGGCAATGCTTATTTCTTAAATGACTGCTATATCTAAATATGCCAGAATCATAACCCATTTAGCATTTCAGCCACAGGATATTAATATCTTCCCCCAATATCATTTATCTCCTCTGCACTAAGGGCACTCTTTTCAGACTTCATAGCAGTCAGAGAATTCAAAATACCAAGAACTGTTTTGAGAATCTTGATGTGCAATAGGAGGAGCCTTCTTTCTCATGTGTCCCTTGAAGCTATGATGGTAATTTGGAAGACTGGATAATACTTTTTCACTTTTTTAAGTTCTGGACTTAAGTACTGCTGCTAAACGCAGTAAAAACTATCTATATGGTGGAGAATATACTGTCTCCTCCCACTCCTCAACATTTCACTGCAGCTACCTTTTACTAGCATACTACCATCACCAGAAAGCACAAGCTGTAACATTATTCAGCAAACACGCATTATTTAAGACAGTCATCCATAAACAGTGTGCAAATTAACACCTACAAGATAATACTCTTTGTATTTGTATAAACTTGCAATAGCTGGTTTCCTATATTTGAGCCAAAAATCCCCTCCAGATCCTAGTAAATGATCATCCTCTCCCAGAATATAAGCGTTAAACCTAGCCCAGGAAAATCAAGATGCTTTTCCTGTTACTTACCTCCAGACTCTTTCTTCCAGCAAGATCTTTTCATTGTCATCAACTATTTAGTAACCACTTTAAACATACATGTTCTGTGTTTAAGCATTCAAGAAAGAGCTAAGAAGCACAGGTGAGTAATCAGTTACGTTCATCTACGACAGAAGAAGAGGAGAGAGAGGAAAGAGTTTTTTCCCCCAGCTGTTGGGCATAGGAGATAATACTAACAATGTGAAAAGTGTCCATTCCCTTCACTCTTCCGAGCATTCCACGGGCTGGATTTGACTTTCTGGGAATTGTGCCTACGTGCTCCTGATAAAAGCAGGAAAGGAAATAGAAACATGTCACAGACATTTTTGCTGATGAAATCCCTCACAAGTCAAGTACATCATATTCCAGTCCTGTATTCAGGGAGTCCATGAAATATTTTCATTCCTCTCATGGACGTTTCTCCTATTTATTACAAAGGAAAATTACTGCCCATGTGAATTTTGCTTTGAATGACCACATTCAACTCCCAAACAAACAAACAAAAAAATCCAAGTATTTTTGAACAGACAGGACATATCCTCCTATTTTTTTGGATATAGGCAAAGTTTTTAGACTGAGTAGAGAATGGAAATCATAGTTTGTAACAGTTGAAAATACAGTTGCTAATAGTGACTAACTAGAAAGGACAAATTGAAGAAGATGAGTATTAGAAGCCTTTAAAAATCATCCTATTTGAAGACATGGGAAACATTGTTTTCTCTTCCCCTCATAGTAGATTTTAAGCATTTTTTTCTCTTTGCAGACAAGTTTGTATTCTTGAGGTTTTCTTTTGAAAACAACAAGAACATTACAAACGGAGATTATCATTACTTAATTCCTTTTGAAATAGATATCCATGAGGCTATGTCCTATGTAGCTAATGTACATACTCTGACAGTGCTGGAACATTTTATCATTCATGGACAAATAATCTCCATCTGACATCATCTTACCTTCTTTAGTGACTCAAACTCATATTTACATAGGCACTTCTTTCATCCACCTATGTGAGCTTTAAATTCTTGGTCTATATAGATAGACATCATGACAGGCTGGTGAAAAGTTACATGAGTGACATAGGGTGGGCTGATTTGCAAACCAGCACACAGAAGAACATAGATTCCAGAATCTACCAGATATGATCAATACCAGAAATGATTAATAGCTCTTAAGTTCAGCCACATTTTAAACTGTTGGTTTACAGCCCCAAATTCTTCACTCCTAGTTCTCTGACCTGAACCTTGAAATACTATAAAACAGACATGATGAAGAACATGCAGTTTTAACTACACTATATACTGAAAAACATCTACTTTTGTCCAGCTTTGCAAAGACTTTTGTTACATACCTGTTGTAGAGAGAGAAACACCCTCTCTGTATATTTATCTTACCTATGATTTATTCATCATCATCTAGCCAAATTTTACAGTACTTTCACTACAGAGATTTTGCTGGGTTTTCTAATTCCATACAGTACTGTAAAGGTTCCTGCACAAAAGACACTGCAGAATTCTAGGGCACTTACACATATCAGTTTTTCTATGAACTGGATTCCACAGGCATGAAATACTGTTAAGTAACAACTTACAGATCATTCAAGAAAAAGAAAAAAAGTAAATACAATGGAAAAATCTTTCTTAGGAGGTTGCAATTGATCTCCTTAACAAATGTCAGACTTTCTGGGTGCCTGGAAGAACAGTCATTGTAGCAGTTACCAAGGAGTTACTAGGGGCATTCTAGGGGATTGTTGCTGAAATTCTAGTGAAATTCAACAGAACAATACAGAAGGGCATATTTTCTTATTATGCTCTATGCTTTGTTAGTTTTAGTCAAATAGGAACACGTACTCTTTGAATTAAATATGCATGCTGATGTATTGCATGGTTTCCCATTCTGCTCTCTTTTAAGAAAATAATCACTAGATGAGAAGAAATAATTACTGGAGATTTAAAATTAATTCACAATTCTGAGAGCAGAAAACAATGAAAGAAGCTATGATCTGATTCTAATTGGAAACTAACATAGTTACAGATGGAAATTTCAATATAAACATAGCTAAAATATTTCATCCAAATCTACACCCTCTCACCTTGAAAGAAAAACTAGAATTTGTTCATATGCTCATATTGTAGCACAAGATGAAATTGAAAGGTATTACAGCCTCTAGATAGGCAAATATGAAAAATTTCTATTTTATATTTTTTGTGGTTTCTGATGAAAAAAACTTTCAATTGATTATTCATTTCCTATATTCCAAAATGTAAATTCTTTAGCAGCTTTTATAAATGCCACATGTGCCAAAAGCAATCACATGCCACATATCTTCTTTCTCCAGACCTTTCAGAAGTGAGCCATCTGATCCTTCTGCTTCCTGCAGCCATGGTGGCATGGATTGGGCAGGCATGGATGCCTACTGCCTGAACTGTTGAAGAGCTCCTTTGCAATTCTATTACCAATTCCTTCTTTTTTTTTTTTAGGAGGAAATTTTTTACACAGAGGGTGGTGAGGCACTGGCACAGGTTGCCCAGAGAAACTGTGGATGCCCCATTCCTGGAAGTGTCCAAAGTCAGGTTGGATGAGGCCCTGGGCAGCCTGATCTGGTGTGTGACAACTCTGTCCACAGCAGGGGAGCCATTAAGGCCCCTTCTAACCCACGCCATTCCATGATTTTCCCGTCTGGATCACAGCTTTCATCCTCATGCTTTATGAACTAAGTGTCAGATCTCCATTGCAATGTACATGAAATACAATATATAAACTTCCTTTGTGTGCTCCTGATTCTGGAGGATCATTTTTTTTTTTTTTTTTTTTTTTTGTCTGCGAAAGCACCGTAAACTGTCCTCAGCCGCCACAGTTAGGCTGCTTCTAGGTAACAGGGCAACACATACAGGTCATGCAGTGTAGTGGTACTGAGGGCTTGATTACTTCTTCCCTTACTCTGATCCCTGACTGCAGATAGGTAGCACATATCTCACATGCGGCTTCTTACAAGACAACATAACTGTCTAGAAAACAGGTACCAAGAGGGATAACAAAATCCAGGTCCCAGATTCTCCAGTGCTATTTTACACAGTAGAAGAGTTTAACAGCCATAACAGAAGGAATAACATAGTAACTCCTGCAGTAACGTTCACTAGCAGCAGACTGCTTTAGAGGGGACACTTCTCTTTTCTTCCCAAGATGGAATGGTGGTATATATAAAAAAAGTATTTCATTTTTGCCATATTTTTAGGGATATTTGAATGTGTCTACCAAATCCCCTTGCTCAGGATTTTTCCACAATAAAATGCTTGCAATTTTGCATTGCAAAGCTGATAAGCAAATTAGCTGTTTCAGGCAAAAGTTCCTGTCATTCCAAGTGCAGAACATCAGGCTTTTCCTCTGACAACAACACTGTAGGGAGAGCCCCATGGGACTGCCCATCTCCACGCATGCTATCTTGCCTGCAGAGCTAAGCTTGCAGTTTAAACTACTGTAATGCAGTGTAAGATAACTGAATATATGTGGTGAATAATAATGCTATATTTTGTAAGCTATACGTTAGGAACCAGCACCACTACAAGTCAGAGAGATCTTTTGGACAGACGTTGCTGTGCACTGTTACACACGGCACAGTTGCTTAGGAATGGAGATGAATGCTGAATCCTGCTGAAATTTCAGAAGGAATTTAAAAAGCAGAAAGTAATAATTTAAAGTGGAACTTAGGCAAAATATTAGCCCTAATATCTTATGTATTACAAAAAGGGAGAAGAATTCAGGTAGCATCACTGTGCACAGGAAAAATTTGTGACTAATTTATCTGTCCTTTTTCTATAATGGAGATTGTAAAAGTAGATCAGTATTCCACTGTTTTGTGCCATATACAAATATATTATCAAATACCAAAAGGATGTAAAACATTTCTGAAATGGGGAAGCTCTACACGCTTTCCTGAGGAGCACTGCACTAGGCAAGAGGAGAGCAATGTTTTGGCAAGTGGATCTGAACGCTCCCAACAGTCTCAACAGCCATCCTTAACAGCTACCAGGGGCTACCCAAGGAATGCATTTATCTGGAAATATTCTTTGCCTCCCATTCGTCACTGAATTTGATAAAAACACTCCAATCACACTTATGGTGATTGGTGCTATTGTATTCTGTGTAGCTACATATAAGCTAATTACATGAATATTTATTATTTCAAGCGTGACCTTTCTGTAGCTTATTACAAGCAGAGTCATTTAGGACAGCTACTGGTCCTTTTCAGGTATTGTATTATATGCACAACGTTCTTACATCGACATCTAGCTTCCGTTTATTTATTTATTTTTAACTGAACATGCAAAAGGTATCATTTCTTCAGATTACTCTGATATATAGGAAAAAAATACATGTAAAAAAGGAAGGAACCTTAGAAGGCTACTGTATTTCTCACCATAAAAGAAATGGACAAAACAAAACCTATACATTTGAACTGACATTTTAGGTATAAATCCTGCACAACTAAAACCAAAATGCTAATAGATTACAGTCAGTTTTGAAAAGAAACAAAACTAGAGCCTAGAACGTTTATATTTTCCCAGCTTTTGAAGGACAGAAATGTTAAGCAGTATTCCAAAAATGATTCATTCCATAACATTTAAAGTCTACCTAAAATAACGGTAAGCTATTAATCCCCCAAATCATACACTTTTTGCCTATTGAAATTGTAATTGTAGCAGGTCATTAATCTCATAAAATCAACAAAAAAATTTAAAAAATTTCCTTAACTGCTAATAATTAATAAGATAGTAACTACAAAAACATGAAAATGTGAGTAGATATTGGTTTTGGTTACTTTTATTTAGTATAGGGTTATATAAGACAGGGTAAAGCTAGGCAGCACAACAAGTATCGCCTTCAGAAGAGACCTCTTATTCCAAAAAACAACTTCTTTGAATGGAAAAACAGACAAATAAAGCATTTAACACACAGTGTATGGTTCAGACACTCACTGAGTAAAGTGGAATGAGGAAAATGGCCCTCACAGCAACTGGCTGTCACCACAGAACAGGTACAATACTGATTCAATCTCACTGCGTGGTGATAGGAAGAAATCTTCATGTGAAGAAACAGAATGTATCACATCTATGTTGAACTGAAAACGAACACTCAAGAGGACAAGATCTTCATCTGATGTAATAGCATTTTAGCTGAGGGCTTTAATTTTTCCATAACAATTCCAATCAGATTAATAGTATTTAAAAAAAGGAGAACGAAGGGGAAGAGGAAGGAACAGAGTGAACAGAAAGCTTGTTTTGATTTTGTGACAGATAAAACAATGAAACTCCCATATCGAGGCATATTTTACATAAAGATCACAACCAGTCTACAGTACAGCCATAGAGAGAGGAAGAGAGAAGAGCAAAAGTCAATTTCCTGTGCTTTCTGAAACCACTAGCTTTGTAGGAGTAGGACCTGCAAACCACAAAGCACACACAGCTTGGATATATAGGCCACAGTGCACAGGGAGACAGTGGCATCTATTTGTAAAATCATTATCCACTGCTGATGATAGGTGTTGCCTGTCTAAATGAAGAGAAAGATAACAGCAAATAGCTGTAAAATATCATCGTTTCAAATTTACAAGTGGTCTATGTGAACTTACTACGACAGTAAGAGCCCTAGACACAAAAGACAGGTCAAATTTCCAGCACAAATGAAGGCACTAACTCAATATTTCCTTACCAGAATCATTGGACATGATTCTTAAAGTACGTTGTGGGAGGCGTTAATAGGTTGCTTTCCTCTAGAAATATTCCAGATGCTCCGACACATGCAGAAGATAACAAATTGGGCATATCTGAAAACCTGTAAAGTCCACTTCAGTGTAAATTCAATGAAAATTCCAAAATAGAAGGGGATAAGAGGAGCCAGCATTCCCTCTCACCAGATTCTTTCTATCCCTGTGGCCTATCCTTAGAGGTAAAAGGAATCCACGTGCAGCAGATTCTGCTGGAGATCTTCAGGAAGCCCGCTGCAAGGTTTCTTTTCTTCCCTTTTAAGTAGCTTTGGATTGAGCTGACCCATGGGTATACGGAACAGACACATCTTTAACACTGATGTCCTGATGATCCTTACAGGAATGAGGGAATGCAGGAGGTGCAATGCGAAGATGATGGGCCCTGCTGTGCTGTCAAGTTCACTATTTTGCAAAAAAGCAGCTGAACAGTCCTTTCTCAACAATCCTCTCTCTAAGCACCTAGTTCTTACATTTTTCACTAAAGACTGCTTTGATACCATCACAGTCAGACTCTGCCAATTTCTGTGACTCCAGTTTCCCCTGCCTTTTTCATGGGATTAGGTGGTAGATTAAAGGGAAAAGTACCTACATGTCTTCCCTTCCTTTAACCCTGAGGCTGCACGCAAACTTAGTGTTGCATGGCACGATTCATGTGGGTGAAAAGAGGAATTTATTAGAGGATCCTCTGCTTTGCTTTGCAATTTACATTCCTGTCCCTGCTCTTCTCAACCTTTTCCTATTTCTCAAGTCTTTAATATCCATTCAGCAATGGAATACAGGGTAGTCCATGAGTAGGCAAACTAAGCACTAAAGCACAAATCATAGTCACAAATCACATCCTAGTATGAATTTTGACTAATGTTCTTTTGGCAGAGATTGAAAGGATCCCTATTATCATCCCTCTGAGAAGCTGAGATCTTTACTTTTTCCTTTGTCACGACACAGACATGATGTAAATTTCTATTACCCTTTGGTGTTCTCTTTCTGCAAGCACATTCAGACTGTCTGGGCAATGACCCTTCAGTGAAGTGAGTCACAGCTTAGAAGGTAAAATGTAATTTCATTATTTTTGGTGCTCTGAGTAGAAATGTGCAGAATTCAGCAAAAGTTATACAGATGTTTAACAAAAAAAAAAAAAGGTTTACCTTATGTCCATCCAGCTGAGCTTCAAAATCTTTTTCCTTTAGACCCTTTGCTACAATCCCTATTTCCAGAGCCTTTCTTATTTCTTTGTCAGGTTGTGATTTGTTTGCATGCTCTTCCTTTTAAATGTACAAAATAGATTTAATCTGACTTGAATTTCATTCCTTCTATTCACATTACCTTTATTTTATTTGGTTCATTTTAACTCCTCCATCACACTTAGCTCATTTGTCTGTTTGTTCCTCTTTAGGTAGGCAGAAGTGAGTAGGCTGTTTACTTTACTTGCTTATGTAACTGATTTTCTCAGCTATGCAAACAGTACCACGATGATGATATCCTCAGTAGACAGATATTTTGCTGGTCAGTAACCACAAAAAACATTATCAGTCACTCTTTTCCTTGCTTTTGTATCCCTTGCTGGCCATGGATTTATTACTCTTTTTCCTTCTGCAACTACATTACCACTGTGATAGGAATACTATAACTATTTTTTTGTTGTTGTCATTAATATAATTAAAATCCTAATGAGGTACACAGTAGCATGATCACTTGCAGTTTACTGCTGCCACTGTCCCTACCTCTATTAGCTTGAATTCCTGATTTGCTGGACACGGTAATTCATAATGAGGAAAAGTTATCTAAGATAACAACTATGAGGATCCAGAGGAAATGCAACTCTGCTGAGTTTAATTCTTCCTGGTAAGGGTGTGGTACCGGTGTGATACTTGTGTGGTATTAACCTATGTGGGAAACTAGAACAGGTTGTCCTAGAGCCTCAAGTGCAAAAGGAACAGCCAGGTCCAGACCAGCACTTTATAATGTTATTCCCTGCATGTATTGCCCAGAACACATAGAGAACATCAGGTTCCTTCTAAGCACTGTAAGATGAGTTCACGCCAACAACACTCATCTGATGACACTGCAATGCCTGCAGGGGAGAAAATGCAGTAGCATTAAGACCCCAGCAAGACACTAAGATTATCTAACATCTAGCCTGACATTTCAGGTTCAAAGGTAATCATAGAATCATAGAATGGTTCAGGGTGGAAGGGACCTTAGAGATCATCTTGTTCCAACCCCCCTGCCATGGGCAAGGACACCTCCCACCAGACCAGGTTGCCCAATATATATTGTAAAACCATTGGGAATATGTGAGACTGAAATGCTTCAAATAACATATCTTTATGTGGATTTTATAGCTTCTATACTCTTTCACTCTCATTTAAAACCTTACTGCTGGAAACTGAGTTAACATTCTTCTATCCTGAAGTTCACCTGTTAAGCCCACCTTTAATCTGTTCATATGCCAGCTATTGATACTGCAGAAAAACAGATAGTTTTGCTCTGACACATTTGGGGCTAACCTCACTGCTCTTCTGGGAGCATGGATTGTGAGTCCTGTGCTGAAGCAGTGTCAGTACACTTTGAAAAGCATCTGCCTCAGCTCAGTGGCTAATAAAACACATGGGATTCATGTGTGACAGAACAGGACTGGGTGAAACAGTGGCTGCCAAAGAGCAAAAAAGAATAGTTCAGCATTATTAAAACTGCCAGCTTGATAGCCCTGGCAACTCCAGCTACAGAATGAATTGCTCAGCTGGTTTCCTTCCACTTTCACTGCAACATGGCATTGCAAGGATTAAAAAGTAGCATGATTCAGTCTCTCCACAGCCTCAGTGTTTTGCCCTTCTGTACTCACATACACTGTACTCAAGACAGCTGTTTGTTTGTGGACCAAAATTAAATGACTGACTTCAAATTGCTTACCTTAGCAAGACTGCAGAATCCTGATTGCAAATGAAATTCTTTGTATTTGCCACACTTGCCAGAAGGGCTATGTGTTTGGTTTTTAGCTGACAACATGTATATTTAGGGGAAAAAAGAAAATCAAATTCAAACCTCTGTTCCCACATGATGCCAGACAGTTCTCTTATGTACCTCTGCAGAGCAGTACATTTGTCTCCCCAGGGTTACAACCCTTCTGCACTTGGCCTTCACATCTTGAGAAGAACGTCAAAGCAAACCTGCTTAGAAAGAAAATAGAAGCTGTAAAGAAAAAAAAAAAGAGAAAAGAAAGGAAGGAAGGAAGAAAAACCACGTACAGTGAAAAGCTTACAAATCCCTTGTACAAATAAATATATTAAATAGAGCTAATAGATGACTGGCTGAAAGACAATTGCTTATAAGCCTCAGTTGCATCAAGAAGTTCCAATTTCACACTCTGACACCTTACATTACTGAACAGAAAGATATAAACTTGTGCATTGATCAGAAGAATGTGAAACGTAAATGTTTCCCCCCATTCTCCATCTGCAATTTGTGGTTTGGAAAAATATCATGAGAACAGAAGGAACTGGCATTAAAATAGAGAGAGAATGACATCTACTGGCTGTCAGGAACTGACTTGTTTCACTGCTGAAAATGTTTTTCTCTCCCTTTCCTCAAAATATCTCATCTGAGATTCCCATTATTAGTCATTAGAGTTTATCTGTTGGAGAATGGATGAAGAACAGCTCAGTAAGTTCCCCAAATAAGAGCCTCTTCTGGTTAATTTTTAACTGATTAGCTATCCAAATAGAAATGCCTACATAAATAGCTTAACATATTTCAGATCTTTAATATAATGCTGGTGAATAAATAAACTCTGCTTAGAGCTACCAGAAACCATAAAAGTAACAGTGCAAATCTGCAATGGATGAAAGTATTCACAGTACACTTTGCCAGAAGAAATAGCACCAATAAACAACTATACCTCATCAAAATGATGTTTAAGAGTCTAAATTTCACAGACCTGTATCACTTTGTAAAAGGATAACCATTACCATTTTTCCAAGATAAATTTAGTGCCCTACTGTTCATCTGCTTAAGCTTCGCAACACCTCCTTTTTTAATGTTTCTGTATATTTTCACATGAGCAAAATATTAGTTTCACAGTTTCTCTGCTCCTAGTGCTTTTTGTTTGTTTGTTTGTTTAAACCAACCTAGAATCATTATCAGTGATATAAAAATCTCTGAAAGCCTTGAGACTTTGATAAAGGTCACAGAAACATTTTTAAGTGACCATTCATCTCTGTACCACACACATGTTCTTGGTCTCTCCATTTATTGATCTGCTCAATACGAACGCGGCCCTTTTCCCCATTAGGGGTGATACTCTGTGGATGATACTGCCAGTACAAATTGATCTTGCTCACTTTCTATCTGCCACAAGATATATTTTCTCCTTTCGCAGTTTTCTCCTGCTGGTTAATTAAACTCCTCTCAGCTCTCATGCCTGCTCACCGGGAAACGTCTCCCCAGCTCTCACGCCCCTAGTAATCAGAAATCAGTGCGATACAGACACGAGCATTTGGTCATTCTTTCCTAATATACCCAGCTCAGAAACAGAAAAATGCAAAGGAGATCATGGTGTTATTCCCATTAGGAAAAGAAAATTAATAAACATAATTGAGCTGGTGTATATGCTCATGTATACAGCATATAATTATGTGACATGTTGCTGAGAAATAAGTCTCAATTCAAGCCTTGAACCCCTGCTAAAATAAGGAAATATATAAAATGACTTAGCAGGCTGGGGGAAAAAAACAGGGATGAACAAAAATAAGGCTTAGAATTAATAGCTGCCAAAGCAGGGGATTTAGGTACATGTTTCCTCAAATTTAAATGGCCTCTCCATGGATATAGACTTAGTAGGAAAAGCACAGCTGTGCAGCTTCATGGAGTAGTGCTCCCTTTTCTCCAGCACGATGGGCTTGGACTCAGAAGGGGATACAGTGCCAAGCCACAGCTGTGAAAAGACACATAGCATCCCCTGATGATCTTTACTCTGGCATGCAGAACCATGGATCTGGAGGGATGTTACAGTGCTGCATTAGTGTGTGCAAGTTGCCAGTTCCACAGCAGAACAGAACAATACGAATGAGCTTTCAGCACTCATGCTTTTTTATTTTATTATGTAATGTATTTTAAGTTCACAAAATGTTCCCAGGTATTCCTTTAGGAATAGCATAGACATGTCCATACCACCCTTTTTTGCTCTCATTTATTGACTTAAAAAATAGCTAGCAATACACTAAACTGAAGTCAATACATTGTTCTTGACAACTTTTTGCTGGACAAGCTATCACAGTTCACTGAAGCCAATAAGCATCTTCCAGATATTAGCAGGAATCATAAAGTTAAATTAATTTAGATTTGGGCATCAGTATACTGGGTATACACTGACGTCATATCCAAATACACTGAGTGATATCTGAAGACATGACACATTCCAATGTATCCCCAGGAAGAAGTATGTTACAGACCTAGCTTTAAGGAACTGTATAATGATCAGTAAAACAAAAATTAATCTGAAAATCATCTAGCATTCTATTACAATTCTGAGTTAATAATTTTATCTGACAGATTTCATCCTAAATAGACGAACAATAAAATCATTTTGTTAAAAACAAATGTTGAGAGTAAAGCATTCATCTTCTTTCAAAGGAATTCTTGCCAGAAGTGGAGATGCGTTAGATAATGATGACAAAGATTAAAAAAGTGAAAAATTACTTGGCACGAGAATACTTTGGACATCAACTCTATTTACAGGAATGCTTGAGATAATGTAGCTACTCTTATATAATCAGTACGAGGAAAAAGAGACATAGTATGAGACATGTGGGTGCCACTTTAGTTTTGTAACAACAGACTTCAGATTTACAGATTTCAAGGTAACCGACTGCATGCGATTTTATTTTAGCTGCTAATAAGTAGTACCACAGAATCAGAGGACAGCTTTGATTGGAAGGGACCTTAAAGATCACTCACTAGATCAGACTGCCCAGGAACCCATCCAACCTGACCTTAAACACTCCCAGAGATGAGGCACTCACAGCTTCTCTTAGGCAACCTGTTTCAGTTCCTCACCACTGAGTAAAAAATTTCTCCCTAACATCTACCCTAAATCTCCCCTCTTTCAGTTTAAAGCCATTCCTCCTTGTCCTATCACTATTAGGCCGCGTAAAAAGTTGGTCCCCTTCCTGCCTGTAAACTCCCTCTAAGTATTGGAAGGCCACATGGACATCTCCCCAGAACCTTCTCTTCTCCAGGCTGAACAAGCTCGGCTCCCTCAACTTCTCCTCCTAAGAGAAGTACTCCAGCTCTCTGAGCATCTTTGTGACCCTCCTCCAGACTCACTCCAACAGCTCTGCATCCTGGATCCTTTTAATACGATGACAAGTTATACTATTTCCTGTTCATAGACTATAACCACAAAATTCTCAAGTACAGGTTAAAATCTACCATTAGAGATTCAAATGGTTAGCCTACTTTGAAAGTTCTTGTTCAAACAGGAAGAGAGCAGTAGGTCTCTTAAACTCAAATTATTCATCAAAAAAATCCAACAGAAGAACACAGCTTGAAATATCTCTACTTCCTAGGGGGCAAAATCTGTCAATTCATCCAGTTCAAAATGATACAATAGTCACTGAATCTCTTCCTAAAGAAAAAAATCTAAAATTGGTCTGATGAATCACTCCCAATAAATGCCTATTTCTCTTCAGCAAGTTCAAAAGAAATCCAGCTAAGATATGAGTAGATATCAGTACGGCAGAAGTCTAAAGTTAGATGAGATGGAATCTCAGTCTATAGATAAGAAATAATATTCTCCTTGTATTCAGTCTCCCAGCACTACTTAGAGCTGAATTTCAGTCTTTCATTTCTCTGCTCCGAGAAGCTGGAGCACTTTCCCTCAACCACACCCTGTTCGACTTCTGCTGAGATGTGCCTGCTGCATACAGTGGCCGTTTAGCCTCTGCTTACAGATGCAATTGAGATTTTAGTTTTAAATTGCCTGTGTGGTTTTTTTCTCATGCTTTTTTTTTTCTTTTTTAATAGCACAGCACAGTTCAAAGTTGTTTTTTTCCCCCACCAACTACATTCACAGCTCCACGTAAATACTCAAATTTCCTTATGTGAATCAAGTTTACAATGAGAAAACGAGGAAGGCTGAAGCTATGTCTGACCTCACATCACAACGATTAACGTTTGTTATTATTAAATAACATTATTTTAACTAGTATTTAGAGATGGAGATATAAAATATAAAGGTATAATGCAATAGATTTACATCAATGACGTAATATGATGCTCCTTTCATTTTTAATGAATTAAAGTCATTTTAACTGAGTAATTTTCAGTTCCAAACATCTATTTCCAATTCTATTATGGAAACACACTGGTGATAATGTACATATTTATTGAAAAGTAACCTTATGCTAAAGATATTTCATAAAGCCATCTCCCCCAGCCTGCCTATCATTTTCTCTCATAATTCTCTCATAACAGTCTAATAAAAATGGCAGCTATTTCAATGAATGTGTGATACCTTCTATAAGCTGCGCTGATTTAGGTTCAAGTCTCATTTCAGCCTTAAGGTAAAATAGATTTTCCCATCAGCTTAAGTCACAAACACAAACAAAATCACTGCATTACAGTTGGGTTCTTTCCAAGCTCTCTGCACATATCCAGAGTTTAAAGCATGAATTACTGCTCCTTGAACTAAGACCAAATGCTCCACAGCTTTTCTTTATACCAACTGCCTTGAATGGTTTGTAGAGTTCAATTGCCTTGCAGGGATGGCATCTTAAAAAAAAGAAAAAAAAAAAAAATGAAATCATAACAGGAACTTCAAAATATTATAAAAAATAAAACAAGCTTTCTCAGTGTACTCATTAGTAATTTTTCATTATAGTGTTTACAATAAGAAGCCAGTGTTAACTTATGCATATACCTACTGATATTATCAGGAACAACAGCCACGTTATCATGTTTTTAACAGCCGATGTCAGACTAACAGTTTCACATTAACCCTTGCAATTTAGAGCAACATATAGTTCCCTACAATATTCAAGACATGATCATGCAACCAACATCAATGAACTTATTTGCATTTCCAGTTTGTAAGTCTAAGAATGAACTAAAGTAATGACCACTACTGAAAAAAGATTTTGGTGAGTTTTTTGACACAATTTTCTGAAGAGCATAGTGAAGCCTTTTGCAGAATGTATGTTTCTCTGCAGATGGAAATACATCGCCACTACATTCACCTAACAACGCTTCTTAAAAACTTTGGTTTTTTGCAACTGACTGGCGTTCTCTACACTTCAATGACCTTTTGCATGATTGATTCCACAATTAGTATGTATCTATCTCAAATATCACAGAATATTCAGAGAATCAAAGTTTCTCAAACATGGTGAATGCTTGGCATTATCTTTATCACAAATGAAATAAAAAATAATGTACTTACGAGATTTTTTTTTGCAACTTGAATTTTTTTTTTTTTTGCAGTCTTGTCAGTTGGAAAAAAATGCATTATATATTTGTCTACTTTAAATTAAAAAATGCTTATGGCCTTATAAATTCAGATTAAAATAGAAAATTCTAGCACAAATAAAATATTCTCTTTTGTAACTGCAGCTAACCAAGCCAAAGGAAGATTTATCAATGTTCGTAAGCAATAATAATACTTGCACAATGAGATGGGCATCACCATAGTCTTTATCGATTATTATATTAAACAATGTGACTTCAAGTGTGACATTAAATACCTTGAAAATATTTCACCTCAAAGTGTTCATGTCAACAGACAGGGAAAAAAAAAAAAATTGACCTTTTACCACAAGTAAATCTTTCACATATCACGAATTGATTTTGTGTATTTCAGAACACGGGTGATATATCTAAAAGAAAGAAAGCCCAAGGGAGATGACTGAAGATTCTTTTCATAAACAAGGATTAGCTGTAACAGCTTTGATTAAAGAAAAACAAAGCCATATAAATGAAGGCGATAACTGACAATAACGTACATAAGTGAAGTTCAAGTACATGTGAAGATACGGATAAATGTTTAAGATTCACGTTGTGCCGGTAAAACTGCAGGTTTTATTTCTTCTGCTTCAGTAATGTAGTAGTAAAGACGAGAGAAAAAAATATTTACAGCTTGCAGAGGGCATACACCCCTCTGCTGGATGTCCAGGGTTTGTCTCACTGTACCAGTCAGCCAAATTTGTTTCAAAAGGATTATATTAATTCATCCTACCACTCTAGAGGTCTATTGTAGCTACACTACTGTTCATTTTTCCAGGGTGTACCTGTCAAATACAATATTATTTTTGAAATATAGCTTTGCACCCAGAAAGCTAATAAAAAAGTAAAGCCATATGACAAATACAATGGGAAGTAATTAAACCTTGATAAGAATGAAAATCAAGAAACTTCACAATCCCTATGCAAGCTTCATAAAACAGGAATATAGTTTCATGATGTATTCTAGTTTCAATTAGGCTGGACAATCTCTCTTAGCTTAGCTTCCAAGTCTGTTTTTCTTATCTTACTCATATTGATAAAATTTTGATCTCACTTGCAGGAATTCTGTGTGGGTTTTGTTTTGCTGCTGTTCATGCTTTTGCAAGGAATAATTCAACCTCTGCAATGAGTTTTGTAAACAGCGGTTCTTGGAAAATATAATTCTGTGCCACAGACTTACTCATATTGATACAATTTCCTTTAGTTTTTTAGATTCTCAGTTGTACAAAAGTTATTGTCAAGAAGCTACTGATCTACTTTCTATACATAGTTGGAACCACGCTTCATTTTTTTATGCCTGATACCAATACAGAAATATCATGAAGGCGTATCCCCTAGTCAGCTCTTCAGATTGCTCAAACAGAACGTGTTAATACGTCTTTTGATCTTTTAGCAGCTATTCTGGTTTCTGATTTTGTACCAACTGAAATGTGGCAGGAAAACCACTGTTTGCTTCCTTCATAAAACCTGTTACCAACTGAAAACATTTGAGCTCATCCTATGAAACAGGCAGAGAAACTCAGAGAAGACAAAAACAAAAGGAAAAAAGAACAAATAAACTAAACCTTGTGCTGCCCCTCCTCCGTAATATGTCGCACATATGCCCCTGTAGTGTATACTTCCGCCTAACACCGATGCAAATTCAAAAATAAACCAAAGTGTATTGCTGGAAAAAAAATAAAAATAAAAAAAGTAGTAGTACTTAAGAAGTCTGAATTCTTACAATCTAAGACATTTTGCTCTTTCTTGGACAGTAAACTCACACCTAGCAATTTTAATGAGGATCCCAATAAAACACTTGCCAGGACTTTCCTTACTGTGTGGAAGAAAAATTAATTGTGTCTGATAACTCCATTCCTGGAAATCCTTTCTGCCCACTGCTTGCTGAAAAGTGTTTCAATGATGAGCTGTTGCCATTGGAAGTGCAGTCCAGACAAAGAAAAAATTAAATGCCCACACTGCGCTTTTTGGAAAGCACAAAGTATCTAATCTAATCTTCTCATTGCAGCAAAGACTGTGCCTGTCTTGTCAACAATAACTAGTGCCATTACAAAATGGTGGAGAGTACCCTCTTTTCGTGAATTGAGTAGGCATCTGACAAGTGCAGCCCCAGAAGTACATATGCTGAAATATAAATACCTTCCAGCTATTAGAGAAAAAAATCTTGACGACTGCAGTATGCACCATTGTTGTATAAAATCTTTCAATTTCCCATAGCAGCGTAAAGAACATGCCAGATTTAGCAACAATAATGATTAACTTAGTTGACTCCAGGTGAAAATATAAAACATGCAATCCTACTGTATTACAGAAACAAGCAATAACCAGCATACGTTAAATGACTGCATTTTACTTAGAAATGCTTTCACCTTCTGGATAGCCTTGACGCCAATATTTTACAGATTCACTTAACATTGCAGGATTAAAATTACAGTTTTCCTTGATTTTGGATAATGGCAAATTATTCACCACATCCCTGGATAAATGGTTCTCATGGGTAAGTTAGCTAGTGGCACAGACGTGAATATCCAACGATGATATGACACAGACATGAGGGACATTCCAAGCGTATCTGTCATCCTGTTATTACTGTTGGAACTTCTTATACCTGCATCTTCTACTAGATTGAAAAGCCATCAACTATCAGAATATTCTCTCATCAACTACTATAATTCTGTCATCTATATGTTTCATTAACTAAAATTTTGTTTGCTTGAATGTTTGAACAAATTCACTTCATTATATCTTTCCCTGTAAATTATTCTGATTTCCAGCTGCTACTACTGCCACTTTCAGCTGCTTCCGCTGGAAAAGAAAAAATGGGAGCAGCAGCATTGAGTCAGGACAGAGGTCGTGGCTACTTCAGATATACAGGCAGCAAGCATTCCATAGCTTTTCCTCTATACTGTTTAACTGCAATAACTCACACTGGCAACAGCATACAGTTTTGTTGGTTATTACCACCTAAATTTGTCTGTATATTATCAAGATAAAACTAGCAGTGCACAGGTATAATTACCATTATTGACATTGTGTTATAATAATGACAAATGCTCCAATCCCCGGCTTCTCCCCAGAACACAAAGGACTGCAAGATCCCTTAATTCATCTGTGGAGTCCACACTTGTAGGGCAGTGGTTCAGCAATGTCTTGCCTGGCATATCCAGGTGGCCCAAAGAACAATGTACGCCTCCATAGCAGATGATTCTATGGTATTAATGCCTCCAATGACACAAAAATCTTTTGCAGGTTCTACTTATTCAAGTTACCTTTATATTTATTTGGGTTTCCATGAGCTACACCCTTCTGTACTTTCCATTTTGTGTAGACAGAGTTGCTTATCATCCCTGCTGACAGTCCATTCCAAAACCACCCCAAAGATAACCAGCCACACTGTCCTTGCCATGCAGCTGTCCTCCCAGGGAGCCCCCTCCTAGATCTGAGATAAGCAGCCACTTCACCCGCACTCCGCTTTAACTGCAGCATTATTGCATTGTCTATTCAATACCCTTCTAAATGTTAAATCAGCAATTCACTAAATATGTTAATGATAAATCATCAGTTTAGTTACTACGTAATAGTTAAATACCAAGTCAGTGATTCAGTATCTATCTTTCCACTTAAATGCTAAATAGATCTATACCAGGTTGACAATCAATTATGAACCCCAACTCAATGCCCTCCCTTCCCATACCATGGATCCATGCCCTCTCCTGCCTTCAGTTGTCTTCTTGCAATGTTAAACTGATTTTAGTTCAAAACTTGCTTACATTGTTTCCAGAAACAGCCAAATGTCCTTACATCAGTATTCCCTGGTCATATATTCACCTGCCTCCTTCCGGAATCAACTATGAGTTCAAGCTCATCTGCTTCTTACTGCTAAACAACTATCTGAAAATGTCTAAGCGTCATTCTCCACAGTCTTCCACCTTCCTAGCTTTCCAACTCCCAATTTGCAAAATTTATATTCACTTCATTAGGTACTTCATAAAATATTCTATATGCTGATGATGTAAATCAAGTACTTTGGAGTTAGGCAGAGTGAATACGGAAGTAAACATTCTTCAGGAGTGCAATTACCATCACTTCAGTTTTATTGACAGTATTAATCTGTGCTCACTAAAGTAATTCAACAGATGACAAGTGCTTTGTTTTTGCAGATATTTGACCTTTCAAAGTTTTACTGTTTGAAGATGCACTGCCTTTGGCATTTGCAACCAAAAGCATGAGAATTGGTTCTCTTAAATCCTCACACTGAATCACTCAGCCATACATATGACCATTGCACTTCCAATATGCTGACTTACTCTGACCTATAATATTCCATGGTAATATAAAGAAATTGCTGGCTGTAAAACTGTCCACATTTCGTAATGTTTACAAAAATCACTTCAGATGCTATAATGTTCTTTGCAGTTTGTGTCAGGTCAGCTTTTACTCTGTTAGGCAATGGTCCCAGCTGCCTTGATTACGATCTTTCCTATTGATTTGCAGGGCTTAGTATACTTGCAGATAACCTCCATTTCATCATTTCAAGTGACACTATCCTTTCCGAAAATGTAGTCTATCAACAAACTTCAATACAACAGAAAGCAAGTTTCATTAAATCTGAAAATTAGACTCAGAGGGTAACTCAGATCTGACCGGACCATTAGAGATCATCTGGTTCTGCCACCTGCTCAGCTTAATTTACAGCAGAGGAAGGAATTCAACTTAGCTATACTTAGGATCTTGCATTTTGCATGCCATATTTGGGCCTCTGTGAGGCCGTTAAATAAAAATTTAAGTGAAAATATTTACTTTGTGTGTTCCTACTATACTAAATATGTATATTTTTAATATGCAGGAGATATTAAGATACCATGA
Source organism: Penelope pileata (assembly GCA_013396635.1). Classification (NCBI taxonomy): domain Eukaryota; kingdom Metazoa; phylum Chordata; class Aves; order Galliformes; family Cracidae; genus Penelope; species Penelope pileata. Next base: position 465,344 of record WBMW01005527.1, read on the forward strand.
ATTGCAGAAAAGACTCAATAACACATCATTCTACACTGTAACTAATGTAACCCAACAGGACAGCATCTGGTATTAAAAAAAAAATAACGGCAAAACTTGAAGCAAACTAAATTTAGCATGAATTGAAGGAAAAGCAAATCAGAGAACTATTTTGTAATCATGTTTCTTTAAGAATGTAGCTACTTATCTATCCTATAGTTGACAATAACTTTTGTGTTGTGGCTATACAAGAGTAAGTGAAGCATTAAAAGCCATATTCTTGTTCTAGTATTATTTGCAATTAACTCTTCTTTATAAAACCTGGACCTCTACACCCAGGTACCTGGGTTGAAAAATTAAAGTTATCCTAAGAAAAAAGACAAACACAAACCACAATTAAATCTCTGACATGGAGGTCCTGCTGTACTTCATGAAGGGAGTGTATGGTCATCAAAATCTCACTAAAATGAACCCAATTCATTTCCACGTGCTACAGGATGTAGGCCTGATTTCAGCAGAGTACATCCTTATCTGTACCACAGAAATGTAAGGGACAACAAATCCACCAAATGTTTAGCTCAAAATTCTCTATGTTTACCAACTGGGAAATTTGTGGGATATTATTTACCATTTTTTCCAGCTGTACAATCTAATAGCCAGGCCTATGTCATTTCCTCCACGTTTATGATCAGCAATTTTAATACCCCCTTGTCACTAAAACTAACATTCATTGTTTTAAAAGCAACTTTCTGGTTAACATTTTGTAGATCAGGAGTACTGAACAACTGTCACATGCACTAGATTTTAATGACATTTTTGGGGTGCATCAAAAGAATTTGCAGGTCAGATATGATGGACTAAGAGAAGTCTAAGATTTCAACTTACGTACTTCCCAAACAACTCAAATCATTTACTACAAAACCTGTGCGATTTTATATGTTAGATAGCATATTTGGATATAAGTCTTCTGTTGCATGTTTACCAGGCTTTCCTTGAAACTTCTCTCCAGTTAAAAAAAAAAAAAAAAAAAAAAAAAAAAAGCAAGTTCCATACAGTTGTAAAATGCTCAGGAGAAATCCAGATAGATTATATTCTTAAAATAACTATTGTTGTTTGAGGCACAGAACTATAAGAAGATAAATTGATGAGATCTATTCTGCTCAACAACATTGTTCTAATTGAAATGTCCGGTTTAATGAGGACTAAGAAAGTCCCTCAAAAGAACAAATTATAACTGTATACTTAGAAGACATAAGGATTTGGGTATCTCAAAACAACATCCAATTTTAGGATAATTATTTTCATTATGGCTATGCTATTTCAGAGACCATGTAATAGAGTGGAAAGTACTTATGTTTTCTCTTAGCTTTCTCCAGTTTTACTAGAGCAACAAAACCTATATATCACACAGCCTGTTTGTCCATCATCATTTGTCAGCCCTTCACTCTCCCTGCAATAGCTTTTCAATTTGCTGGACCATTTCAACTAAATTTAATGTGTTTAAGGTTTCACAAATTCAACTTTGTGAATGCTAATGATTGAATAGAGAACTGCAACTAATTAGTGCCCTGACAGAAGAGAGCAGGGAGAATGCAGATTTCAGCTGTTCTGCTCATTTCACTCATCAGCTAAAGGGCAGCAATGAGGGGATTGGTCAACCATGAGCAGCTACAAAGCAACCACGGCATGTGCTGCTCTTTGCCAGCCAAAAGCACAAAGAAAATCAGTTAGGGGCCTCATGGGAGACCAGAGCTTTTTGAGGGAGGCTGGAAGACATAAAATTGTGGGTAACCAGTTGTTCATTAAGACTTATGGAAGGATTATTTCTATATATTTTTTTTAAGCTTTGAAAACTACACTACAATTGCTCTAACTGTAGCAGTATCTGTTCCTGTTGTAGTATTATAACATCTAGAATTTGTTTGTGTGACTTCCTTGGTTTCCAAAAGAGGCTATTTCTCATGTATCATTCGTAGAATATATGCTTTCAGCTGTTTTGTGTGTAATCTGCAACCAGCAGTCTACACACGATGACTGGAAACCACTAGAGAAGGTTAAAGGCTATGAAAATAGTTCTTCAAGGCACTGTCCCCACAAAGACCTTGAATCTGATCCTATCTGCACAGCGTAGAGTTGGCACCTGCTGAGGTTGTAGCTAACTCATAGCAAGTAGGGCTGAAGGCAAGTTAGTAATTTTGGAAGAAGTAATTAACAGGCAAGTTGTCCATAAAAATAAATAACACAAATATTTCCTACTTTCCTGGAAACACTCATTGCTTTAACAGCAGTTCTGTATATTGCTCTACAGATATCTTTCGTTCACTATAAGAATTCCTTAAAACCTACATCATATTACTTATGTAATGACATAGACTTCGACAGCACATTTTGATCAACTCCTTTAGAACTCTCCTAAGCAGGATAGTTCCAACGATTTCATCCAAATTTTGACTGGAACCAAGTGCTGTGTTGTTCCTGATAGTCTCCTTTTTCAGCTTCTAATATATGCATACAAAAATTATATCTAGTTTTAAAAAAATCAATTGTAAAAATCTTGCAAATAAAAGGTATATATTACCACCTTCAACAATTCACATACTGTTGGGAAAATACAACAGCACATAATTCTACTTCAGTTCATGTAGTTAGAAGTAGAAAATTACTTATCAATGCTCAGGGAGGCTCTTGCAAATTCAAAAGCTTTTTAAATGAGATATTCCACAGCAAATAGTTCAAGGGCACGTTTCAGCAGACAGACCCAACCACTGCAACCATCTAAAAGAACAGTTGAATTCCACACAGCCCTTAATGCCATACATCTCATTGTAGCAGGACCAATGTTTGTTTCTACAACACCTACGCTTCCTCTTTTTTCTTGTTACAGTAGCTCCGAAAAGCTGAGGATCACAGGTGTGCTGTGAGCATGCTAATAAATATTTGATTCAGCCTTGAAATAGCCTCACACATAAATCCAGAAATTAACAGTGCAAATACTTTAAAGTACCTGAAGCTTAAAAACAATCCAAATATTCTTTTCCATTTAAATCTTCTTCTTTCAGTGACATTAAGAAACCCAATGTTAATTAGTAGCAAAAGAAAAAAAAAAAAGAACTTAGAAATTTATTTTCCATCCAAATACTGAATATCGTATTTACAACTACTTATTTAACCTTTCAGTATTCAAGCACTGCTCCAGCTTGTCAAGAATGTTTTATTTCCATGACAGAATGATCCCACATTGAGCATCTTCCCTAGTTACAAACCTTGCTAGACAGAACTGCTGAATTAAGCTATGCATATTTTAAAAACATAAAAAAGCCAATCAACAAAAGCAAGCTACAAAAGAGAAGCATGAAGAAAGAGATCATAACTTAAATAATCAAGTAGTTCTCTTTACCTAAGAAGTCATTCTTCCTAATACTCCTCTCACAAAAATAGGATTTAAAACACTACCACAGACACTATTAATGGTTAAGGATAAAAATGTTATACCCAAAGCATTGCTTTTACTGTGACTCAGGTTTACAGAGAAATAAAAATTCTAATCATGTCTTCCATTCACTCTTCTCTTATCAGTTTATTAAATACCATGGAAGGCAAGAACTGTAACTCTGGATACCAAAGCCACATCGTGCTCCAGTTCAGCAACTGAAGAAAGACATTGTGCAAGTTTCTGAAGGCTAGAATATTGTGGCAAAAAGAAGAATGAGCTTGCTATGTGTGTAGCTTGGGGTAACTGCCTGAAAACAAGATATATTTGTGCATCTGTGCATCAGGGCAGTAGGAATCAGTAATAAGGTGCAAAATGCTATCCTAAAGGGAGTGATCAGAACATCACTGTTAGGGAACGGTGTGATTCCTCATGACAGCTATGCTAAAATTATGTTAGCATGGTAGAATATATACTGGATTTGATTTAATATGTTCAAATGCATTTCAGATAAGAAAGGTTCAAAGTCTCAAAGGCAATTTTGCCTTGTGCTCTAAAGGTACTGGTTTTTCTGAGGAACTGGAGTAATTGTTAGAAAGTTTCCTTGCATTAAGTTCTGTGGTATTTGCTTAGAAAACTAAAAACAGGCAACAAAAATAGTGGCATATGGTAACAGGGTTTTTATCTGCATATTCTTGTTTTCTGATCTTGTCCTCTTGCTTTCCATTTTATTATCCACATGTTCTCCGTGAGCGAAGCGAGCCATCAGCAGTGTCGTAGACTTGCAAAATGACACCCACAGTTACCGAAGATTAAATCAGAACAACTCTTCAGTCATTTGTTACCTCCTTGTCTTGCCAACAATGGAGAAAGACAGACATAAAGATTTATACTGAAATCAAAATAAAAATCACTTTTCAAGATGTTGAATTATGGGATGGCAGCTGACAAGAGATGTTATTAAATGCTATCTGCGCTGTATTATTCATCATTTTCCAAATGTGTACCCAGCCATCACTCAAATACAACTACAATGAAACCTAAAATTCTTTCTTCCTCACAAACAGAGGTGACACTCATGGGATAAAACCACTGCCTCACTGAGAAGAGAACACAAACGCTGACTTTCTTTGCATCCTGATGACTTCTATTTTGCTGTGCTCTACAATCCAGTGCCTAAACTCCCAGCACAAGGTAGTTGCTTATGCACTAGAAAGATGCCACTAGCAATGACTCAGATACAAGAATGCTCCAAACACTATTCATACTTAAACAGCGAAAAAATCAATGCTGTAAAATCATGCAATTCCTCAGCTTAGTGGCCTGTAACGTGGCCATTTCACCATTCTTCCTTTTGAGAACACAAAGATATGTTCATCATGAGTCAAAACTTATTTAAATTTCAGCAAACTACAAAGTTGTCTACAATCTTTGTCAAAAAGGCAACCATGTCCCATTAAGTTGTTTTAACTCTTTTCAAGTCCATTTCAGTAATAGATAAATCAACTTACCATGAAATTAAAAAATAAAATTAAAAAAGAAAATCACATTCAGACTCCTGCTAAAGATACAGACTGGCAGAATATATCAGAAGAGCAAAGTCAATTAGTCAATGAAGTTCTGAGGTAGTACACAAAGCACCACAACATTGCCAACTACTCTACTGGTGTAAACTCAGCAGTTGCCTTTGTGCTCACTGTGAACACCTGGTCTCTGGAGGGAGCAGTCTTTGCTCCTTTATGAGTGAAAAGAAAGAGAGGCTGCAATTTAAGTGCTAAACAAGTAGCTTTATGTGGTTCAACCTGTCAACCTTTGTAATCTGGTAAAACTGAGCAATAAAAGTGCTTGGCATGATGTCAAGCACATGAAACATACGTACATGAAGAAGAAAATTAATGATAGAAAGGATAGGAAAAAAATGTGACCTTGGATTCATGCACTTGCAAAATAAGCCTGTCTGGTAGCGTACCGCAGTTCCTCTCTTGGTAATTAGTGTCCTATAGGCATCTGTTTCACAGCAAAAAATGCATAAACCATGAAAAGATTAAGTGTAATTATCATTATTTCCATTTCTAGGGCAAGGCCTTTTCATAAATAATCATGTCTCAGTGAAAAACTGGAGGTTTTAAACAGTTGCCCTATTGTTCATAATAATGAGTAGGATAATAAGCCACAAGCCAAACCTTCATATGCTCATTAGATAGAGAAGGCTAATTAGGACTTTAACCAGAAATGCCACTAAACATCATACTTACTGAGATAATTAAAGCACTGGTGATATTGAGACATACATTGTCTTCCAAATCTACAAATAGTACAATGCTGCTAAATTTACTTTAAATAAAACCAGATTCTTTTCAAATGCAATTAGAGGAATTTACTCATGTTTGTCAGGCCTTCACATCAAAGTGTGTGTGTTCTACATCCCTGGTGTCAGAAACTACCTGACTATCTTGTTACCGTGTTTTCAAGTCGATTCATGTTGTGCAATTCAAAAGTACCTTCAGTGTAAGACTGTTGTAACTGAAACCTCTGCCAATATGACAAATTATCATGTCTACAGGGAAGTTAGATATTTCCCTTCAGATGGAAGATGTTAATGGAAAGGTCTCACTGGCAAGACAGACTCAGAACACACAACGGCACCAGCTCTCATCTCCCGCTCATTAAATTTGCAGATGAAATAATTTCAGACGGAATGGTCTTTTCCTGTGCTTCATGCTTCAAGGAGCTGTCTGCAAACATCTGAAAGCCTACCTCTTCATACATGTCTTTCAAAAGCTACTTTTTCTCCTAGTATTCTCAAAAGCATCACAAAGACCAGCTGACCAAGTGTTGAGAACACCGTTCACTATTCTGACAAAGAGGTATCAGTCTCTCATTTCTTCATTTCCCTTTATCCACCTGTTGACTCTCATCACTTTTTTCAGTATAAAGACTGTACAACATCTCCTTTTCTATTTCCAAGTTTGCATAAAATGTAGGACATGCCTGTAGCAGACTGATGCTTCTCCTATGCAAATATCGTGCATTGATAACAGTGAAGTCATGGCCAAGGCTAAATGTCTTTATATATATCAGAAATATTTCACTGATTTATGAAAATAAACACTTATATCCACGTGAAGAACAAAAAGACAAAGAATTCTGCTAGCATCTAATGACTACCAATAGTTTAGAAAACTATAACTAAGAACCACAAGTAAAATACGCCAGGTTTCAGTTTTAAAGGACAACAAGAAATTATTACTGTGTTAAGAACTGCAATGCTTATCAAGAAAAAGTGTACACAAGAACTCTTTACTTTAGTAAGAATTTTAGAAGACTTCCTAGCATGTGTATTCTCCAAACTATGGAGTGAATTCAGTTCAGATGTCTACAAGGTTAATTTGCAGGCAACTTTAGAAGTATAAGACTATTACAGAAAAATTGAATCAAAACAGCATTAAACATCTCTTTTAGGGGGCAAATTCCCGATTACAATAACATTCTCAACAAATACTGGTAAGCAAGTTTTTAAAAGCTTTATGAAGAATATTAATTTTCAGCTTTAATTTTCATTCTGGATGATTCGGCTGATTTTCTTGAAATGCATTTAGCACTCAAAAATCCATGTTTTTTGAGACATATACAAAACGCTAAAATATTCTTGTGACTTTCAAACTACCTCCAGGCTACTGCTCTAGAGTTCACAGTGAGCACTTGTTCTAGAACACAGCTGAGCTCAGCAGCAGCTCCAGAAGTTCTCTGATGAATGAGGAAGAAAATATTTTAAAAAACGATGTGATCCACCATCACAATTGCCACAAAACAACAAATCAAAGTCCTGGTCATTAGAAAAAAAAAAATTCTTAGATTAAATGTTGTCCAGTAATGACTCTGCTATGCTTTATAATTCAGTAAATTATCTAAAGTACATCACAGCATTTTATCTAAAGTGCATTACATATGTTGCTAGGCATAATAATGCATATTTTACGCTTCATTTAAATAATCAGATACACCTATTACCAGTCATTTATTTTAACTTTTGTTATTGATTGTTTTTTATTTTGCTGCTTGAGATTAATTAATCCAGTTGACAACATTCTTGAGAGATCATCAGTTAAAAATTTTGAGCACATATTACGTGCTTTGTATTGGAACAGCACTTTCAGTAAGAGGGCGGAATAATGAATCCAGGTAGTACAAGCAAAATGTGTTAAGTTTCTTATATATATATACATATATATATTTATCCAGCACCATAGATAGAGTTGTCCTAAACTCTGAGAAGTGAGAGCTGTATGCCACAGAACAGTAAGAGAACCAAGTGCTCCACTGATCACATTGAGCTGAATTCCCTCCTCTTATACCTGTCCAATCAGACTTTATACCCTAAAAGCCTTTGCCCTAGATTCATCTTACTCCTGCAACATGCAGTTATTGGGTTGAAAGCTATCAACACAAATAGACTCTTCCTGACATACAGGAGAGAAGTTCTAAGTTCTAAAGTTCTAAAAGTTCTAAGTAAAACCCTTTCTCCCAATCTGGAGTCCTAAAGCAGAATAATAAAAATGATCTCAAGAAAACTTGAGATTAGATTTTACTAAAGGTTGTTCAGAGCTATAGCAAAGGTTTATACCCATTCTCAAACTTAAATTCTGTTATTTCGACCAAAATCACTTAAAATAGGTTTCTCTAGTGGAAATGGTTCAAGAGTTTCCCACACAAAATTCCATATCTGCCTGAAATGAAAACTGTCCTTATGGAATGCAACAAACTATTTCAGGGGACACAAACAGAAGAGTTCAAGTAACTTGACTCCATCTCAATCTGCCCTGGACCAAATCAAGATAGCTGCAGACTGGCTCCCTTAGAAGCAGCACAAATATTTCCCTGTACATCTACTTCAAAGATCGAAAGAATACCACGGCAACAAATAAGCCTTCCCATAAGATGGGAAGAAAAATCTTACTTCTCTTTCTTTCTGTTCTCCTGGTTCATTTTCCATGCTTGCTTCAATATTACATCTCTTTCCTTTTTATCTATTTTATATCATCTTCCCTTCCTTCTTACTCCAGTCGTCATTATGATATCAATGAGAAAAGGCACCTGTTAAGACTTCTGGCTTTCAGTTGTCCTCACCTTATACCACTGGTTTCTTCCTGAGTTCAGGCTAGATATTAATAATTTGACCTTCAGCCTCACACAAGGAAAAAAAATACTAAAAACAATTGAATTCCCTGAAGAACTCAGTTTACAGTGTAAATAGAAAATAACTTTTGCCTATAGTTCCATGAAGTGAGACTTTTTAAATTTCTCTTACCTTAAAAACAAACTTTGGTTTAAAACACTGTTGTAGAGAAAATATTTTAATGTGGCTGAACATTCGACTCATATCTTGATCATATTAGAACTGTACTCAGGAGGCATGTCCATACAGTCTCCCTCCTTTGAAGTAATAATTCCACTGGAGAGCACTAAATGAAGAGCTTCAGACAAAACTCAACTGTGTTATACTACTGATGGTAGAGGATTAAAATCAGTGTGCCAGTTAGAAGTCATGTCTAATTAAAAGGAGAAGCAAAGTATGTATGCATTCTTACATGTATGTATATACTGTCCTGCACGCAGAAGATCAGCTATATGGCCACGTCAGAAAATGCTCTTTCTCCTCCTCAACAAAAAAAACAAAGATACATTATTTCAGAATAATGTTTAGCCCTGTTGACAACCCACATCACAAGTCTATAAAACCTTTCATCTATTAAAAAATTGTTTAATAATCTTCTTGTCATCTATTTCAGTGCTTATTAACTGAAAGGAAAAGTTTCTGAGCCACAGGGCACACAGGAGACATCTGATTTCTTTCTGCATTATGCATACAGAGAAGTAGCTGCAAGCTGCAAATTTTTGCTATTAGGGGACTCTAATGGGCTTTTTAAGGAGACACAGTTACAGCTGACACTTGTAAGATGGAACTTTGGTACCTTAAATCTGTCCTACATGTTAAAGCATGCCAGAGTCTCCAAAGTGCTGCAGACCTGCTTTAAATCTGTTACTAGCATTCCTAACTTGGAGCAAGATGGAAGTATATTCCTTTGCTTATATGGGCTCACGAATTTATTTAGTTTTCAAGATGTTAGAAGAACAGAACAGAAAGTTTTAGGGTGTTTTGATTTTGCTTTTTGGTTCAGATTGACTGTAAAACACCACAAAGTGAAAAGAGATTAGAGAATAAATTCAGAACGATTAAGAGCATTCAACTGAAATATTCCTGAAAAAAGCAGCAAAGATTTTTACTTTGAAAATGAATCAAAACTGTGTATTTATGGTAGCCCAACTGATACAACATTAAACTGGGAAGAAAAATAACAAAGGCAAGAGATAATATGAATGAAAATTTAATAGTGATTCATATCCGAAGGATCTTATTCAGTTAGGGTAAAATCCCACAGTCACTGAAGGCAGTAGGAACTCTCCCTTGGTAGACCTCAGTACGGACAAGATTTCATCTTTGTCATCACCACAAGTAGATTATCCTACCTCACAGCAAAATTCTATCTACAAATAAATGAGAAAGCACAAAAGTAAGACAAAGTATAATCAAATAAAAAGTTTGGGGTAAATTAAAAAATTGTACAGGAGAAAAAATAAAGACTGCTTTTAGACTGTTTTTCTTTAGTAAAACATTGCCAAATTGTTACCCAACACTTATTAATAACATTGATAATTTAAGGAATTTAATTATGGTATAAGAAAAGATAATACGATACCAAAAGAAAACGAACACAGGTTAGCACCAATAAAACACTCTGGCAAAAGGCAGTGACTGAACAATTTAATCTAAATATAGATGAAAGGGAAGACCAAATACTGCTTATAAGCAAAATTAATACAGTATTTTTTGTCCTGAGATAAACACCGGCTGTTGCCTACTGGGGATAGTCTTTTCAATACACCATGCCATCCCCATCTTAAAGATGAATACAAATCAGTTCCTTCTCCAGGAACCACTAAACAAGTACTGAGGTACTCCAGTGTTGGTACAATAATTACTGCTTTCTCTGTCAGGAGCTTAATTCCCCAGTGTTGCATTCACTGGAATGTCGGGATTTTTCATCCCTGTGAGTCCATTTCTAACAGCATAGCAGAAGGTTTTAAAAATGCCCCTCTTGGAGCTGAAATGCAAAAAGAAATGTACAATATATAAAAATGGCTATGCCCTCATTTATTTCTGTAGATATGCACAATTGAAATATTCTTAAATGAAGGATAAATTTTAAAACCAGTATTCAATAAGAAGGCCTCTATGATATTTACCAATGATACAATGTTAGGGTGTACTGCAATACAGAAAGAGTGGGTTATTTCATTTAACAAAAATGACACGTAATGGCACAACTCGATCAACTGGAAGTCGGTTAGAAACAAACTCTGCCATATTCTGGGAGTTTTCTGGTTGAACAAGACTGAGGAAGGGGCAATTTTATTTCATTTGCATATGACTATGAGTTCCTGCTGCCATGCAGCTGCAAAATGAAGTTGTAAAATGAAGATCTATGAACATCTATGAAGATCTACACATCACGAAGTGTAATATACAGATAGACAAAATGAGAAAAGTCTTAAGAGGTTTTAAAAGAAGTCCTTGTAGTTCTCCATCCAGAATACAATTTTAGTGAGCCACACCTAACAATAACTAAAAATAGGTCAGATATAAAATCAAGACCACCTGAATAATCAGGAATGAAACACCACATGCAGCAGAAAACTAAATTTGCACTAGTTGGTTTAGAACAGATTAGGAAAGAATTTGGTTGCTGTTAATATATTGCACAGTCTTTTTTTTTTTTAATACACAACTTTCTTACAATAAAAGAAAGAGTTGGTAAAGTTGTCAGTGTAAATTGCCTATAGATTTCCAGGCTGAAAAAAAAAACAGGAAAAGGACTGAACAGCAAGGTTTAAAATCAATATTCTAATCATTGTACTGGAGAAAATAAAGTAAACTAGTTGAAATTCAGTACATTTCTGAAAGTGTTTGTGTGGAAGTAGGAGACTTAAGTCTTTTGCAATTCCCCCTTCCCTTTGGTAGCATTATTAAAAGTGCTCACAAGAAAACTCTCCATTACATCGATGCATGGTTATTCTTGCACAAAAGCCAAATGCTTTTTAGATCCTCCACTCCTGCTTGTTCTACCATTCTTATATCTCTGAGGAGCTTAAAGCAATCTATGTTTCTTTCCAAGATTGTACGTTATTGAACAAGACTTGCAAGACAGCTTGATATTTTGCATGGTTTTAGTTTCAATCTTAATCAGTAGGAACCTTTATGCAAATGGCTTCAAGCAAGCAACTCTCAGAACAACTTTTCTAAGGATCCCATTGAAACCTACGTATGCTCTTGCCCTGCTTTCAGCTGAGACAGAGCTTTCCTTTCTAGTGCCTGGTATGATGCTGTGTTTGCGGCTTTAGGAGAAAACAATACTGATATCCCACCAACGCTTTAGTTGTCGCTGAGCAGTGCTGCACAGAGCCAAGGCACTTTCAGCTTCTCATGCTGTCCTGCCAGCGAGTGGGGCTGAGAGGACACAGGGAACTGAGAGGGGACAGAACCAGAACTGCTGACCTAAACTGGCCAAGGGGATATCCCCTACGTTACAGCACCATGCAAAAACTATAAAACTGTGGGGAGCTGCCTGAGCTGGCAGCCACTGCTTGAGGACTGGCTGGGCATCAGTCTGCACATGGTAAGCACTTGCTTTGTGCATCGCTTGTTTTGTAAATATATAAATATATATATTGTCCTTACCATTATTTCTCTTTTCTGTATGAGTAACCACTTTTTATCCCAACCTATGTGTTCTACATTTTTTCCCTGATTCTCTCCCCCAGATCAGTGTGGGGGCAGTGAGTGAGCAAGCAGCTGTTTGGTGCTGAGCTGCCTGCCGTGTTAAACCACAGCACTTCCACAGCAAACTAACCTAGAAATGTAAAACAGCACACAAAGTTCAAAAGCGTTTCCTCATATAATTTCTGAGAATACGTAAGTCTACCTACAGTATAAGAAACTTATCACAAACGTCTGGGTAAATGTTTTCAGAGAGATCTAATTGCTAGATTCTTCCATCATTACATAATGAAAATATTGCCTCAGCTTCTATGCTAGTACTTTTAAGATGTTTCTTTGGACATCTGCCTATATCAATCATGATAGACTTTGCTACCAGTTGCAGCTTACGGTGAAGAGAATTTTTTTAGCCTAGGGAAACTCAATTTCTGTGCATATGATATCTTCCTGCAGTACTGTGCAGCAGGTTCTAGTGGGAGAACACAGAGAAATCTTCCTTTAAATGCAATATTCTTGCTTTCCTGGGTTGAAAGAAAATAAAATAATCTTTGGTAGTTATGAAATGGTTCATTTTTCCATTTAAAGCAATACCTTACATACCATCAGGAGGTCATGTATTCTATTCATCATATATAATGTTTTGCATCTTTGCAAAGTGCATGCATAATTCACACAAGAAACATTCAAAAGAATGTTCAAAACATTTTGCAACAACACATAAGGAATAAGCCTTTATTCGCTCCTTTTTTGTTAAGCTCTCGTTCCCCTTGAAAAATACTCCTTTGTATAATTTTTGATCCAATATTTCTGTGGTGGTGGTGCTGTTCTGCTATCTTACCTCAGTAAATTACATATCAAGAATATCAGTGGATGCTTACTTGCAGCTACACTCTCAGCAAGAAATATATGCAGTGAATTCACTGCTGAGAGATTTATGTGATTCTAATCAAAAAGTGTCATAATAAAACGTTTACATTGTAAAATGAAAGATCTTAGGGTTTCTGAGGTAGCAGGATGGGAAGTTTGCCGCTTGGCATAGCTAAGCTTTTATGAATGTTTATGAATTATTCTACTGGAAAATGAATGATGGGCTATAATAGTTTTGTGTGTGTCACTATTCCCTACTGCACTGTGATGGGACTATTCATGTATAGCAGTTAATACAGCACAGTTGCAGCTTTTTCCTTCTTCAGTAGATGCTAGAGTTCTCAGAGCCAGATACTTGCTAATGCTTATTTATATGCATTTGATTTCAAACATTTTCCAGCTCCAGGGAGACAAAAGGGACCCCTGAGACTTATGCAGCAGCTATATGGAGATGCCCTAAAATCATTCATCCATTGCAAAGCCTAAACACAGACCAGACATAAAACACTATTCTATCTTTTCCCAAAGAATTCCAAGACACTTGTCAAAGCACAGAAGGAGATGCTGCTACCTGCCCCAGTCCCTACCAGAAACGAATGTCAGGGTATCTGTCCTGAACACTCCCTGCCCAGCACAAGTGACAAGCTTTAAAGCAGCAGCGCAATGTCTTCTTCTCCCAAACACAGATAATGGCTCCATTTGTCATGTCTTGAGCCTAGGTGCTACACACAGCATACAGCAGCTTCAGTGACACCAACATTTTGCTTCATATTTATGTTGAAATACATAAACCTTACTATGGAGCTCAAACAGATCTAAAAGCTGAAAAATTCACATTGTGCCATAGTTGCAATTTAAAAGGAAATCCTGCATGCTTGTTTATTTGAAGAAATATTTACGTAAACAGGGTTCTATAATCATATACACAACAACATTGATTCAACAGTGCTGGTACACCTTTGACATCAGCTGTTTTTATACTCTTTAATATGACAGTAATTATAATTAATTCATGCAGATTTTCCTTTAAATATACTCCATTAGCAAAGAGCATTTGTCAAACCTACTTCCAGCACACAATGCCTAATGATATCCCTAAACATTAAAAGCCCTAATCTTGTAATTTATTGCTCAAAGCAGTTCACACGTAATAGTCTAATAAACTGCAGGCAATGAATTAACAGATGTCTCCTACGTGGAATAATTTACCAGAAATTTACGCTTCTTTAGAAACCGTATGATACAATTAACTGCAGTGGACCTGCTGAAATAGGAAGTAGCTGTGATGCCATGAACTAGAAGAAAGATTTTGAATACTCTGTTTTGTTAGGATGTGTAATTCCTGTAACTCATGACACGCATACAACTAGAAATCCTCACAGCCACCATAGCTGAAACAATTGCAGGCACAAAGAACTGCATTATTTGCCATCCCAGTATTATTCAATAGTTTTATTCAATAAAACCCAGCACTACCCTATCAGGCACATTGCCACCGAGGCTGTAAACAGATCCTTACTCCTACATCAAGTCAAATGTTAAAAAATGAGAAATGCAGCTATGAAAGTTATAAGTACATTCTTACATAGAAAGTTATTGGGACAATATTTATGTGAAATGGGATATTTTGACTCACTAACTACCACTTTTAATGTAGATCCTTGATAGACTCAAGGTTTCTACAGTGTAGTTCCAAATTAGGCATTCAAGGATTAATAAGCAGCATTGAAAATGCAGAAAATCCAGTGTCTTACAGATATAAGACTAAAAGATCTAGATATAGAACTAGATATAGATAGAAAACTTAATAAAAGACTGCTAATGTCTGTCATCAGGAGAAAGAAAGCATAAACACGCACATGGTAGGGAGAAGTGAATCAACAATAATCGCAATCCAGAAATCAGTATCTCTTATATTAAGGTGACTGAAGAAACTGAACAGATATTCTGAGCATTATGTCATTGGATCTTGCTATTAAAAGGTTCTCTTTTTACATGCTTTACCTCCATACACGTTGTGATAGTTAGGAAAAATATAACTGCATTGATTGGCTTGGTATTGAAGGGAAATGTCGCAGATGCAGTAACTTTACCAAGAATTAAAGGCATCTGAGATCTTGAACTGAGAATTTGTGTCAGCCAGGCATAGCTCAGCATGTCTGAACTCGGGCTGGCTCTTAAGCACAGAGAGGTCAAACAAGGCAAAAAGCAATTAGCCTGGTCAATACAAACCCAATGTGATTTTCCGTAGCATCACTGAATATACAGCCTCCCAGACTTGGT
This sequence comes from Penelope pileata, assembly GCA_013396635.1. Classification (NCBI taxonomy): domain Eukaryota; kingdom Metazoa; phylum Chordata; class Aves; order Galliformes; family Cracidae; genus Penelope; species Penelope pileata. The sequence goes on from WBMW01005527.1 coordinate 480,739, forward strand.
TTGTTTCTGAACAACAGCGCCGTGAGAGGACTGGTTCATTACTGTTCCTGTTATTGAGGTCATCACTTACACGCACAGTTTGTGTCATTTGACAATTGGCTAAATGGATAACAGTTAATGTTTGAAAGTACATTAATAATATCTTCACAGATGCAACAGCAGCTCCTTCAATAAAAATGTTTTACATCAGTAAATGAGATTTTTCTCTGCTTCACCAATAGGAATTTGCAACTAAATTATCTGAAGAAGGATCTCAGCCAACTTTATCCATCTCCTCCTATTGCATGAGTGGTTTATAAGCGACTTGATTACTGTAGTGTTCAGCATTGCTCATTTCTAAATGGTTTCGATAGCTCAATGCAGGGAGTTATAACAAGTTATATTGAACATGGTCACAGAGTAAAGCAGCATTCTCTTCCAGTTAATTGCTGTAAATTTTTTTAGGTGGCTGAAGAGACCAAAGAATCTATATCCCATTACAACCTATCAGCTTAGCAAAATAGAAGAACTATTGTAACAAATCTGCGAAGTTCCCTCCCTCCTGACCAGGATTTTAGGCTGCAAATATTTTGGCCTGTTATGTTATTTTGCGTGAATTACTTTGCCAAATGCATGAAACATTGGACAATACTGTTGAAAAATACTTGAAAATGGGCCTTTATGGCACTGGGATTTTTGTCCTGTACTGGCTATACAATGAGTAGATTTACCGTGTTATTTTTGGAAATAACTCTAAAGTGTTACAAATGTTATATCATTTTTAAATCACAAATACTTGAATGCAGAAGGCTATTAGCATCATTGCAGCCCTTTAAACTGCTGTGAAATGAGCTCTAAATGTGCTATGAAGTGATTTCAACAATTTATAAACCTCCTCTGATTAGCCTTGAGCAAGATATGAATGCTAGAGGAAACCATTGTTGCAGAACAGATAGTTATTCACGTCAGGAACGGGCAATCCTTTAGTGGTTTGCACTGAAAACCAAACGATAAAGGCTTGTTCCTTTGGTGTTCCTTTCCAGCTCATTTCCACACTGTCTCCAGAATTTGCAGTTTACCTTACAGAGTCAGAAAATATTCTGTAAACCTTATCTCTGAGCTCTAGTGACACCTCGAGCCTCCTCTGAGCACCTTCCTCTCCCATATTTCCAGAAGCACTGATTTTTTTCTAAAGTATTTCAATGAAGAAACTATCATGCTTCAACTCCTTATAACATCACCAAGAAGAATAATTACTACACTATTTTAAGGTACAACAATCACAAACATGATTTGTACACTCAGTTTGCCTGTGTGTTTTAAAGCAGATTCTAACTGAAAGAATTCAAGTTCTGAGCATTGAAATATCCTTATTGTAAATGGATTATGGAGAAAACATGGGAAAAACACACAAAGATTATCAGCTTTTCTGCAGCAAATATATACATCATAGCCAAGAGTAGCAAGGATTCTGTCTTCAAAACAAATATCTGAGAATGTAAAAGCATATTTTCCTGATAGTCTGGATATGAAAGGCATCATTTGCAGAGATGTAAAATCATTTACCCATCCCCATTCACGAGCACTATTTATTAGAGGGCTGGCTGACTGCCTTGGTCTACTGGCCCCAGTTCAAACCACTCACTTCTATTGCAGTATAACTAGCCACTGATCAATGCAGAGAATCCTCTCTGAATACAAGTTAGCTTTTTTTCTTTTTTTTCCTCCATCAGTTAAGCAATCTTCCCTTCCACCCCCTCAAAGCATACCAAAGCAAATCCATTTGCACTTTCTGCCTTATCTATTTGCATTTAATAAAATGCTGCAGTCTGATGCTTTAGTGGATACAAAACTCATGCACAGCAATCTTTTATCTAGTATTTGCATTTTTCCATCAAGAGGACAGAATATAAATTATTTTGCCTGGAACAACATCTTACATCTACTTAGTACCATGGCTGCACCAGGAGATAAATCACACAGGAGTATAAAGCACTCCACATCGTTACAGCACTGGACAGAGGCAGCTGTATAATTAAACTTCAGAGTATTTTCTATCTATGCACAAATGCTGCATTGGTCACAAGAATAAGAGAGAAGTGTGTGCATGACAGTGTACAAGTTCTTTTTACAAACTTGACTGATTCCTGCTTGGATTTCTGAATATTTATCCTCTTGTACTTTCAAAGCTGAGACAGGAGTGGGAGGGTTACACTCAGGGTAAGAGAAATAATGACCCAAACTAGAAGTGCCATGAATTTCTAGAAAAACATTTCTGAGGAGTTTACATCCCAATCTCTATTTCAAAAAGATGTGCACATACTCTGGATAAGCTTGTAAACTTTTGGATACTTGCACAAATAAGATCAACCCCTGAAGCTTCTGAGGTACGTCACTGGTAAATACAATGGGAGTTGTTACAAGAATTTAAGTTAGTACAGCTCATAAATCCTATTAATCTCTTAAACAAAGATCATTTTGAAAGTTCCATGCTGCTGGATCTGCTACACGTTTTGTGATGTACCCTGCCTAGCACTGCCAAAATTTCTATTTTCTGCTCTGTTGATAGTGCTTGAAAGATCTGTTCAGAAGGTTTCTTTAGACCATTTATACTTCACGCGAGTTCACATACACCACTTCTTGAGGGCTGGTGGTCCATTTTACATGAGCTCATTTTCTTTCCGATTCTCTGCCACTAACTTCCTGCTATGGACAACTGATCATGACAGAAGATTTAAAACCCTGTAGCTGGATTTTGAATCCTGATTACTAAGAACAAGACTGTGAGGATGAATTTACTCTGTTCTGTAAACAAAATTATTTTACACAGAGAAGCAGATCTGAAGGGAATTGCTCGTACAGCTATTGAACATCAGGTTGGTCTTGTCCAGCCCCATTCAAAGTAACTTGGCACAGGGAAAATATCTGCCAACCAATAGCATGCATCCCTAAGTCACTCATCATTGATCATAATGCTTTCTCCTCAGGTATTTCCACTCATCATGCTTATGTTTTAAGCCTTATATTTCCTGTTAACAGAGCAGCTGCTGATACACGAATTGAAGCCGTGCTTCTGTCCATTGTTGCAATGGCATTGGTACAAAATCAATGTCTCAGTGTGAGCACTTCTCAAGTTATTCTCTCATCTTCTAGATGTAGAAGGAATTTAGTCAACTAATGACCTCAGGAAAAACCATCCTAAAACCAAGTAAAAAGGAATTAAATAAATAATTCCATGTGAAATAGCAATGCAGCATAACCTTCTTTTCATGCTGCTGTATTGCTTGCTACGTCAAAATATTATTTGATTCTGTGCTAGTCAAAAACACCTGAGTGCAATTACATTCCAAATGTAGATGGGTCTAACATGCTTTACCTCAGGTTTCCAACACTAAGTTCACTGGAGTGATGCTATTAAAATTCATTATAATTGACAATTGCTACAAACCTCTTACAAAAGCTAAAATTTAGATTCACAGCTGGATTGAAACAAGGAAGAAAGAGAAGAAAAGCATACTGAAACAGGAAATGGGAGATGAGCCCTCCATTGCTTTGCACCTACCCTAATTTCTTCCAGTTTCTCTCTGTCTAAGAATATGGAAGGCTGTGGAAGTGTGTTTGGGAGTGTGTGTGTAAAAAACTACAAAATCCTCTCATGACAATTGGTCTGAAATAAGTCATCTCTCTCAATGAATTTATTTCATCAAATTTGGATACGAAATTAAACTCATCCTTAAATACCTGAAAGATGATCTCATTCAGAATTTTATCTCCCTGTTCTAACCTGAAGTATTCAGCATAGTTTAATTGCTGGTATACTGGCAAAAATTCAAGCCCAACACAGCTCTCAAGTGTATTGCATGTTATTTTTGGCCTACAAAACTGAAAAAAAGAAAAGCAGTGTACCTTCTTGAAATCCCACTGTCATGAATATCCACACTTTTTTTAAAAAAAAAAATCATGAAAAGATCTGGACAGATTTATTTTCTAAATCCTATAACACCTCATGCATAATCCTGATATATCACAGCTGACAGTCTTTAGCCAGACTGTTACAGCCCAAGTCTTTCTCACGCTGCCACATTTTTCTGTCATTTAAATATTTATCTTCTCTGTTGACAGAAACTGCCATGTCTAGTAACTGTCTATTTGCCTACATGATGACCAAAAAGGATTTAACAGTACAAAAACAAAATTAATAAATCAAAATGAGAAAAATATGGACAGGTAACAATACAGACAAGCCTTGTCTCCTGCTTTTCTTTAGCTCAGAATTTCCAGTCTTAATAGAAAAAGTTTGTTTACTTTTCAATAGTTAATAACACAGACACACATTTAGGTGTCATAGGTACTCATTTTTACATGTGTATATTTTAAAAGACTTACCTGATGAGGAAAAATATTCAATTAGTCTGCCTGTGATATTTCTGGACCAAAACCACAATTTTCCAGGGAGTGGTTGGGTTTTTAAAGAACTCTTCATGTATCAATCTTCATCTCCCTTCAGGGAAAAGGTGGCATATGGTAGGGGAGAGCTCTGCACCAGGGACTGGGAGCTTCATTCACAAACTCATTGCTTCAGGCTCCAGACTGAATGAACAGTTTGATGAATGTTCATGAAGATGTGTTAAACAGGAAAATGATTCAGCACTCCTTTTCTCCATGTGCAGGAGTTTTCATCAGACTTCTTCAGAAAGAGATGGATCATATCATTCTACGCATATTTGCTCTTTACATGACTAAAGCAGCACCTCATAAATAAGACTGAGCCTGAGAAGGCAAATAGCGTAAGAGGTAGGCAGGAGTAAGAAACATAGGAATAGAAAGATCAAGTGAAAGGTTATACAGAAAGCTGCAAGATTTGCCACTGAGATAATTAAACTTGTGGCAGATGAAACGTTACTCCTTGCTGTTCCTTGCACATATTTCAAACTTTGTACAACTCCTCGCTCTCTGGCAGATTCCTGTGATTTCTGCAGCCCTACCCCTTTCCTCCTGTAGCAGAATCTAACACAGAGATGAATGGAGAGCCAGTAACAAAGAACATCATTCGAAGCTATTCGGTGTGACAGGGAGAATGATCAGGTAAGGAAAAAAACACAACTTAGAGCTTCCCTTTGTCCCTGAGCCATCCCACTAGCGGTGAACGGAGCCTTAGAGCAGCTCCCACTTCCACCTCTGGAAAAACGTCAGGTGACTAGGAGCACACAGCTGCCGGGAGGGGGATTCGGACCTGAGTTCAGAGCAGAATGGCCTCTCTATATTACAGCGGAAAGCACAAAGCTACAGGAACACTGTACACTGTAATGGGGAAAACAAATCTACTGTTATGCAAATGTTTAAGGTGTTCGGTTTTTGTGGTGTTTGTTCGAATGTTCTTCTAGCACATGGCTGCAGTTAGTCGCCAGGAAGGGAAAGCAACAAGAGGTGGTCAAACTTGCTGGGTACAATCTTCTAAAGTCCAGCTGGTGGCACAGACCTCTCATTGCAGTGGTGATCTAACCTGGCTTCTGTGCAGATGACACTGACATACACCCCAAGAAAGTTTCTCTCAAAATACAGATCCCCGTGGGGGGTGTCCTGAGACAGAGAGAGTGGAGTCTGAGGGGTTTTTGTTGGAGGGGGAGAGAAAAGTGTGTAAATAACAAGACTTGACATCTTTTAGCACCTAATTAAAGTGCATTTTACAGCAGGTCAGCATCGAGGTTTGTTAAATAGAAAATAACAGCCAATTTGCTTTTAAATTGCAGTGCTATTGACAGCTACTTATGCAGCTGAGGGCTGGAATAAAAGAGTGTTAAGGTTGCAAAGGAAGAGGACAAACCTACATAATAACATGCAACTTTTCACGAGTTTGACGATGCAGTATCTGCCGATGGAGACATCTGAGAATGGATTTGATCGTCTCCTCAATTTGCCGAAGGAACAGGTTTAAGTAATCTTAGTCATAGGAAGCATACTATCTCTGTGCGACATTCTCAGAGGTTCTTGACTGTGCGTATGACTCAAACATCAGGAAAATCTGAAAGTTGTTTAAGTTATTTCTCCAGTGCTGACTTTACAGTTTCTCATTAGGACTAAAAAAGTATTCTGCAAAACCTGTTCTCTGAATGGGAATTTTACTTGTAATTACAAGTTTCCGTACTGTCTTTCCATTTAGATCTCTCCAGGGCACACTCTGAACACCCTAAGTCAGAAGCTCATGTTTCCCATTAACATTATCAGACTGTTCCCTTTGGCACCACGGATCAGCATTGCTTCAATATAAATCCCCAGCAAGCAGAGAGTGTTATTCTGTAACAGCACATGAATCACTCCTATCAAACAAACAATTTTGAAGCCCATTTTACAAAAGCAGATGGCATTTCCTGATTATTTTTTTCATAATATAAGGAAACTATGACATTCTCTGACAACGAAATTTGTCTTTTAGATACCCTGAACAAAATGTTGTATTACTTGTATTGAAGTATTCCTCTTTGCCTTTACAAATTTTAATTGAAAACATATTTTAGGCATTTGAGATAAATAGTAAGTCATGTTCACTTAATATATATCAATATCAAGCAAGTGACTTTGTACAACCTTTTACAGTCTTTAGTACAGCTAACAAGCTGGGCTCATTTAGCTTGGAGAAGAGAAGGCTCCGGGGAGACCTCACTGCACCCTTCCAGTACTTGGGAGAGAGCTTACAAGCAGGAAGGAGATCAACTTTTTAAACAGTTTAATAGTGATATGACAAGGAGGAATGACTTTAAACTGAAAGAAACAGGAAGAAATTTTTTACTTGGTGGTGAGGCACTGGCACAGGTTGCCCAGAGAAGTTGTTGATGCCTCATCCCTGGAGGTGCCCAAGGCCAGGTTGGATGGGGCCCTGGGCAGCCTGAGCTAGGGGGTGGCAACTCTGCCCATGGCAGGGAGTTGGAACTGGATGATCTTTAAGGTCTCCTTCCAGCTAAAGCCATTCCACGATTCTATGAACATTACCTTTCCCTTTCTCATATATAGAAGATGCTTTACTGCATTACCAGCAGATAGCATCTTTTATAAGCACACAATGTAGTAACAGTTCATAGCAGCAGCTTCATTACAGTTTACCAGCAAAAAGCTCTACCTCATTCTGCGTGTTTCTGTATTATCCATCATGGTGGACCAACAGCAGTACTGTGCCTGCTGCTGCATTTGCTCATGAGAGTTTTTGCACGCAACTATGCCCAAGAGAATCTAATTCTTGTTTAGTAGCAACATGACTGATTTCTCCAAAAGAAGAAATTTCCATTGGATTCATATTTTGATTTCTTGTCCCATTTTGTTCTGATTTTCAAATGTATTTGATTTTCAACCTGTTTTCTGGTAATACGCAAATACTTATTAAACTGCACTATTTGCAGCAGAAAAACAAACCTGCTGAGTCAAAACATACACTACCCTTTCTTAGCAGAATATAAACTATTGGCCTATAATAATGGCCTACTATATAAAAGCAGATATTTAGTATTTTCAATACAATTAGGTTAAGGGAAAACTACATCAATTATCTGAACTAATATTCCGTATTAAATTGAGTTTCAAGTTCTCAGCTCCAGTGTTTGATAAAATGCAAGTCAAAAACTAACCTAGAGGGAAATGATTTTACAATTCTAGCAAATAAACCACTGGAAAAATAGCATTAAAAGCATCCTAGCATTGAAGTACAATAATATCAGAGAAATTTCACTGAAAATTTTTTCACTTTTCTAAGTATATAGCTTAACCATAGAGTTACAATCACTTTTTATATTGTCCTGTGATGCATTGAGTAAACTGCTTAGGAAGTATGCTTGATATTTCTGAACAATTTAGTGATATCTTTTTCCAGTAAGCCATTTTATTTCCATATTATTAAATGATGTACTGAGAAAGAGTGAAAATGATTAAACTTAAGTATGAAGTAAAGGTTAATTCAATACTATAGAACACACTGACATGAAACACTAAGCACAGCATAAGGATTTGTGAACTATTTATTCTAGGAAAGAAAACTGAATTCTTCATTCTATTTTTGTGTTGCAGATAATGAACAACTAAAATATTCTATATTATACAGTAAAAAGAAAATAGAATTTATAGACCTCTTCTGTCCTAGCTATGAATAAAAAAAATCAAATATTTTCACTCATTATTTAACATGTTTTCAGACATGATAGTAAATTAAAGCAGATTAAGTATCAATTTTGGACAGTAACTGAGCCAAGTCTTGGTGAGCTGGATTTGATGCAGCACTTGAGAGGTTTATGAGAGGGTGAGCTTTCAGCTGGCAAACAAACAATTCATTCTGCACTAGGGAGAACCCAACAATAGCATCTTACAAATGAGATGCTGAAAAAGACTATAAAGTACTAAAAAAAATTATTTAGGCCTGCTAAACTTATCAGGAGTTTTAGTATTATCTTTTGGTATCATCTTAGATAACCTGTGACCTAGTGGACAACTTTTTTCTGGGATAATGAAGAGCTTTTCTCCTCTCATTAATCTCTAACCTCCAACCTACGTGTATTTGCAGACAATTTATAGCCATTTGTGCTCTTGCCTTTTTTTTTTTTCTTTAAACTGCTCCCCTGTGTTCCCTTCCCAAATGTAGAGAGGCCAGGTCATAAGGTCTTCTCATTAGAAACAATATTCCAGTCCTCCTTAACACCAAAATACTAACCATAACATTTAAAAGCTGTCTGTACTAGCATAATTTATCATAAAGTGAACAACATGATAATTTTATTAGGCAATGTGTCCTTATTCTCCAATCAGATGCACATTCACCTAAGCATTTAAACAGACAGCAAATAGTAGGTAAGTCTAAACATAAAATAAACAGTTTTGTGCAAATTTGCTATTTAATATCCTGTAGTGTGAAGTACTACAAGATTCCTGGTATAAACGTCTCCTTCTGCTAAGCACAAAAACCTCCCATAATAGCCACTTACCCTTTTCCAGTGCTTGGAAACAGTATTACTTTTCACATCCATTTTTTCTTCAATTGAGAAATGTTAAACTACTTTCATGAGATCTAAGTAAATTTCCTTTGAATCCAGCACAGGTATGATTTTAGTTAACTTCCCCCGAGAAACGTTGCATCAAGTGAGAGGCAGAAACCAAGAGCCAAAACTGCCTGCATGCTGAGAAGGAAGAGTGGCTGAGGAATGCCCTGTAGATGCTCAGCATCATGTCAGTCAATTAACTTGTGATGAAAGTTTGGAAGCATTCTCCTTGTGATGAGTTACATGGTCAGTGCATGTCCATATAAGTATAACAAACTTATAGTTGAGTGTTTTGGATAAAATCTTATTGCCTGCAGATGAAAAGTGAAAGAAGAGAGCCTCAAGATAGACGTTCTGAAGCCTGTGTTGTTGCCACCCATCCCAACAGAAGCCCATCCATATAGCTGGAAGAATACAACTAGGCATTTTTGTAATGCAGTGCTTAACCACACGTGAACAATGTTACCTCCCAAAAAAACAAGGGAAAAAAATCTTAGCACATAAGTTTTCTTAATCACTGCAAAATATTCACTCTGATGACTGAATAAACCTGCATTAAACCCCCTTGCCATCCTATTTTTTTTTTGTTACAGGCTTTTATTATTTCCGGGCTACTTTCTCAGAGATCGACCGTGCATTTGGCAAGAGCTCTGGGCGGTCTGGAAACCCAGGCTTACACAAGCGCCTCACAAGAACCACGCTGCAGTTACACGCCCCACACCAGTTACATGACTGACCACTTCGAGAGGTGTTGCAAGTAGACCAACAGTTTTTGCTGTTTTTTTTTTTTTTTGACCCTCTTGTTGTGATATTTAAATCACAACCCAGTAAGCGTCATATTTCTCATATTTAATATTTATACATACAATGGCTAGTGACTTATTTTGCATCGTATTTGCTTTCTTTGTAACTCTAATGTGTGAAGTAAAACCTATAAACTCCCACTTTTCAAAATGAATGGTGGAAACATATACTCACTATAAAAGTAATTAATTCCCAACAAGTTGAATTCAATGAAACTGCCATGGAATAGTTCAAAAGCTATAAATTAACAGCACCTTCTAAAACACTCTTAAAAGTCAAGAGAGTCTCTAATGAACAGGACAATCTTCAGTGAAAACCCAAGTTTTCTTGATCATTTGAATCAGCAGAAATGTGGTAAAGATGAGAGTAAAAAATATTTTTTTTTCTCATACCTACATATGCACCTTTGAAATTCAAGGAAGCTCTCAGCGATGCGTTTGCAAGCCTTCAATTACCATCTGAGTTACTTGCACATCACTACTTGCCCATGCAGGAAGGAGACTGATCCAGACAGGATAAATTTAATAAAAACCATTGAAGTTATGACAATTTACACTACCAAAGAATCTGCCCTACGCTGTTGCTCTGCTTTAAATGTGTTAGAGATGCTTGATCTATTATTTTGCAAACATGCCAGTGGACACTAAATATATGTTTGCACACACAAGAAAATACATACATAGAAACAAGAAGTGAATTCTTATATTTAGTTGTATAACTGAGAATTTTCAAAGTGTCAGTGCTCTAAGGCTAAAAATATCAAAAAAAAAAAACCATTTCTGCTTGGATAGTACTTCCACGAGAAATTTGTATGACAACTGAGTAATATCTTCCATAAATCACAGCAGTTTAAATCAAGCTATGGCATATAATTGTATTAGCCTTATCTAGCATTTTTACAGCTTAGCAGTAAGAAGCAATGTTACAGACATAAATAGAATCCCCTGTAAATAGAAATGTTATATTGAAAGTAAAGTACTAAAATGGTGTCATTTTCACACATTCTCTGCCTCTCAAAAAGAAATAATTCATTATCTGATATTCTCATAGGATGCCAATAGTAATAACAATATTTTTTTTTTATTCATCCTCCATCTGATGCCATTGGAGAACTACTAAAGATTAAGGCGGCTGAGGTATGGCTTTACAAGAAAAGGTACAAGAAGTGTTTATGAAGGCCAACTTTTGCACATAAACAGAAAATCACAGGTTCCTTGAAAATGCTCCAGTCCTGACTTTCTACAATGCAGCGGGAAAGATCATTTTCTTGTTTCCCAAGTCAGTTCCCTAACTCCTCTACCTGCTATTCATAGAACCTCATCAAGGCCTAGGACACCTTCATTGAATACCGCTACCGCTTCCCTTTATGCTTGAAGATCTTCTGCACAGATTAAATCAATACTAAATTCAGGAAGTTGGAGAACCCTTAATTAAAACGTGCACTGACACAACCGTTTGCTATTCTCTCAACAGCAACATTTAATTTTGCGATTCTCAAAACAAGTGAAAACTCTCTCAGTCTTGCACTAAACTTTCTGACATAATCCAAGCTTTGTTGCATCAAAGTTGCTTACGTGTTTTCTCTCCAGTTCTCAGTTTAGCCTAGTTTACAGCTCCAACTTCATGGCAGTCATTCAGTAGCAGTTCTTCTCTAAAATAAGCTATCTGACTTCACTTGCACTGGCCTTCCTGATTCACATTTTCACATTTGTTCCAGTTATTTTTCATTTATTACTCAAAAAAAATAAAAATAAAAATAAAAAATAATAAAAAAAACCCTTGTCTTCCAGTTAGCCCCAGTATCACCATATTAACCCACTTCTTACATTGTTCAACAGCTCTCTCTTTCTCCAAACCTTTCTTCCATTTTGGAAGAAACTCCCCACAAGCTATTTCATCATCTTCTAATCATCTTCTATTACATCCTATTTATAACTCTCTTCTGCTGTGGTTGTTACAAGAACAGCTCAGCAGCTCTGTGTGTTCATTTTCTCCCACTCTGGCTCAATTCACCGACACCTCCCAGTCTCTCACTGTCATAATCACTTTCTCACAAATGACTACTCCACAGAGTACTACAGCAAAATATTACTGGATATAACTAGAGTTAATCCGAGTATGGGAAACAATACAGCTGTGGCTTTATCAGGCTCAAAAGAAAGAAGAGGATGAAGTGCAGGGAAGGTGCATCCTTTTTTTTGGATTGTAAGTCATTTGGGACATGCATAAAATTTGCCTTCTCTCTGTATCTCATACATCTGAGTCTTGATCTTTGACTTGACATTATGTTAATAAAACTGAACAGTAATTACATACTAAACATTAAAGCAGAACTACCTAGCTGTTCAAAAACTAGACTGTGTATATAGTAAGCACTATCTCTCTTCATGATTCAGAATATAAATATATATAAATATATATTATAAAAATACGTATTTCTGGCAAAGAAACATTCACCTTCACAGTTAGTTTTTTTTTTTTTTTTT
>WBMW01005527.1:493056-522345 GCA_013396635.1 Penelope pileata
TTACAGGTAAGGTACATTTTATTGTTTAACAGAGCTCTTAAGAATCACAGGGGCTGAAAGTATGCAGCCTTTCTCACTTTGTAACCAGAACTGGCCAGTGTTTCATAATATGCATATATTATATCACCTGTTCTCTCACTCTCTCTAAACATCATACTTTCAGTAATCTCCTGTAAGGTATCTTACACAATTAGCATCCAGATTATCATACAATGCAACAGGAGCCAGTAAAGAAACATACACTGTAGATTATTAATTATCAAGGCACACACTTCTCCGTATTTTCTAGAAAGCACCACAATGCATGCCATCTCCTGTTAGTATATAAACAACACTACCAGATTCAATTTCCAATTTACAGCTCTACATCGCTACTGCTATTATGATTTCCAATCTCTATCAATATGTCTGTCTCTGGATACCACACACCAGAAGATATTTTACTAATGTTCAAAGCTAACAAGCTTGGAGACATTATTAACACAACAGAAAGCAGAGACTTGATAACTTACAAGGGTGATTGGATTTTTAGAAAAGATTACACTGAACTTGTTTGTCAGAGTGTGATGCAGACTTACCCTGAAATAAATGACCTCAATAAACATACCCACCGCTAAGAAAGTGAAGGATCCTGCAGAGTTTTGTGACTTTGCTCTTTTCAGCATTGCAGTCATGAAGCAGTGTGAATTTTGTCCCCTTTTCAGACAAAGAGAGGCCATTGGTAGTCAGAGTGAGAATAAGACGAGTGTTTCATTTACATGCTGCATTGAGCAGGCTTAGTCAAGGTGACATTTGGTTTCACTTGAATATTTTTCTTGAATAAGTGTGCCACTGTTTCAAATGAGATTTACAAAAATAAATTCACAATTAGTAACGTAAGGATATGGCACAAATAATGCATTTAAAAGAACTTTAACTATCTTGAAACAGAGAATAATAACTTTTCTTCAGGCTCTGAATTACTTTGCAATTATATCAGATAACCACTGCTGAAGCTTGCCTGGTTATTTATTCATTTGTTCTAATAGAAGTTTCCTACTGACCACTTACACGGTAACAAACAGAAGGCAACAGCTACCATATCACTGCGACCTTGAAACCTGGGAAGTGGAATATATTTAAATAATTTAACTATGCATAGCATCTGATTTGGGAAATGCTGAAGTCATGTAAATGCTAATTACATTTTTTGGCTAAGCAAATCCTGCCTACTTCCTCATAATACTCTGTTGACTGCTGTTGCAAAGCAGTTACACCGTATTAAACCAAAAATGTAAATATATGCACATAATATGCATATGGATTACCCATATACTGCTGTACTAATATGCATGTTTCTATATTCAAAAGCAAAAACTTGGTTTCAAAATCAAATGATGGCAATACACTTGCCCTGTTCTATTATTTCTGAACTCAGGGACTTAAAAGTCCTTGAGAAGAAACGCCACATAGAGGCATCTTGGACTTTGTGTTCCTCTAAAGGGAAAGGAGGTATCTATCTTCACCAAAAAAGAAAAAAGTACTAAAAAGCATGTGCAATTAAATCATTCACATGGGGTTTGTGACTGCAAACAACTATGAAGACAACCAGCTCTTCTCATGGAAGAGCTGGCACTGCTGAAGCGCGATGGGTTGGGCTGCAGCTCCCAGGATACGTCACCAGTAGCCACCAGCACTGCAGCACTTAGATTTGCTTCTGAGCTGCCAGGAAAGAACAAGGAACCTATGCCCACCCACAGACCTCAACTCAAGCAAGAGATCCTGGGGTCAGTGAAAAAGGGTCCTTTGGTCTCACAGGTTCTAGAAAGGCTTTTCTCAAGTACCAACTGAACGTTATTGAAAATGTCAAGTCATTCATCTTGAAAAAAAGATTAGATACAGTGAACACAAACAAACAAACAAATAAATGTGGGACTGGTTGGCAAGTAGAAGTTTCTAAGTTGAAAAAGGAGAGGTAAACTTTACCAGGTAAGTAATTAGTATCTGCTGTTATTCTTCCAGCATCATCTTATGCTTATAGGCTCCCTTACAAGGCTGATAGAAGCATGAGATACAGGACTGGATGGCAAATAATCATGTAACAACATGAGTAATAAAGGCAAAATGCTTTTTATGAAGAAAAAATCCCTTGGCAGTCATCTTACCCTGTTTCTTTTTTCTTCCCTATGAGAAAAAGTACCACTTGAGTTATGCTGACAGAAAATAAATTACTATGTTGATCACCATTATCAGAGGCTGTTGAAGGATGAAATTCTTCTGGCTGAGCAGTTCAATACAGTTAACAAAGCACCAATGTGTCGTACAGCCCATCCTACAATCCAGAGTGACTTTGGGGCTGTGCTGCTGTTTGCAGCAGCTACAGGGCACGGCAGAGAATGCCAGCAGACAGAGGTATTCTCGCTGCTTGTTAGATGTGAGCAGAACTGCTCTGGTGCAGTTTTAGCTTCAGAAGGAAATGACAGTTTAGGGAGATCTCTTTCAAAAGCCATGTTTCATGAACTGCATGCAATTCTGCACCACAGCACTTATCTTGTAGGAAATAAAATCACAATGCATTGTGTTTAGGGAACAGTGTAGGTGTTATGAACTGTCTACAGTATCTCATTAGAGAGCTTTCTTGGCCCTGCCTTTAAAATCTGGTGTGAGAATGTTGGTGATGCTAAATAATTGTACTGTAGATTTTTTTTTTTTTTTAAAAAAAAAGCAGTAAGTCATGCTTTGAGGCCAATGACTTGGCATTTTCCTTAAAGTGAACTATAATTCAATAGAAGGGTGGTAGCAGAATCTGTCCCTGCAGAACACTCGCACATAGAAACATCTTTAGCCCATTTTGTAGAACAATAAGCATGTCGTGACTAACATATTTACAGAAGACTGTCTTCTATTACTATGACAAAGTCACCATCACTACAACACAAGTCACTGTTATTCATGCAGCACGGTAAGAAAATATGAACATAAGACATCTGATCAAATATCCCAATGCACCACTTAGAGCAGAATGAAAGAATTCGGTGCCATTGTGGAAGTTAGCCCTACTTTGACCAGGAAGATGAGTAGATGATCCCCATGAGGTCTCTTCCAATTCGATTTTTTCTATCTTTCTATGGCTATCACCTCTTGCTGTCACTAAACTGCAGTATAAATATATTCGGTCTCCTTTAATAGAAAAGATCAAGCAAGGATATACACAAAACTATTTGTCTTCAAATTAAAGGTGTTGAGTTAAGATGGTGCAATCTACTTCTTACTTTTCTTGTAACATAATAGAACCACAACCTGTGATTGAGGAGAACTGATAAATATTTGGTTTAAAGGTTAATTTTCAATAACATATTTTCCAAGTCTGAAAACTGGATTGCTGCTGCTTCCTTCATAAAGTACTTTGGGATGTTAGCAGCTTATACTAAGTGAAGCTACAAGATTGATACAGCCTATTAAAAGAACCACACTATTCACCTCATATAAAGCATAGTACCAGCAAACCTAAACCAAGGCCCACTGAAAATTTCTTATCTCAGCTCTGAAAAAATCCTTATTTCATGAATTCTGATTGTCTTCTTGCCTTATGCATTTTTGGCTTTCAGCACACTGTAGAAGGGTGCAGTGAAGTGACGTCATTGTCTATGATTCACTAAAAGTTGGCAGAAATTTTTTAAATGTTACAAAGAGCAAAGAATATCAGTCGGAAAGGCAAACAAATCACAGAATGGTAACTCTATGCAGCATGTTTTCCTTGCATAATTAATGTTACAACTGAATTACAACTATCTTTCAGCCAGAAGAGACACACTGTACCCAAATGTATCATGTTCATTATAGTCTTAAAAAGGAGGGATAAATTCCTAAGCAAGTAGCAATGCAAGCACTGCTTATGCACGTCTGTATTGATGCACAGATGCAGATAGTGCGAAGGGCATGGGAGAATGTATGGCACTGCTGATAGTTTAATAGTTTCAACTGCAAATTAAACATTCTATTATCTGTCCCTGGAATATTGCAAAACTGATGTATTCTGCAATCTGAAAGTGCATTTTGCAACACAGTTTGAGAGCATACTCCTTCTACATAAGTACATTCTTTGTTTACAGGTCTCTGTTACTTTGACAACATGGCCTGTCTTTCTAGATTGGCATTAAGTGCTTCCTTTCCTTTAAAAACAAAACAAACAAAGAAACAAAAACCAGTCACTTTTCCAGGAATTTTCTCATTTCTCATTTCATTTTTCTCATTATGAGTTCATACAGATACTTTTTTTATAGATATCATCTCAAATTTATATTATGTTTAATCACTGATTCCTTGACAGGTACGGTATCTTTCTCAAACGTCACAGACTAGAAATTGCAAGTAGCAGAAATGAACCTGAAACCTTCTAGATGATTGCTCTTGTAACCTTCAATAATTCCCCTTTCCTTCTCTCCCCCATCACTTGGGTGTTAGTTCAAGGAGAGAAGCATTGGCATAATAATTGCAATTTTCAGAGATGAGCTGTCAAATAACCACCAATTACTAACTTCAACATGTCCACTGGAAAATGTTCCAACAGCGACTAATAGAGAGTATATAAATCTAAACATTACCTTGTGTACAGCATTCTGAGAGCTGGAAGTCCGATGCTTTTCTCTACACAGTCAACCAAGCAGCCTGCAGCGTAACGTGACTGAGTCTGGAAGCCAGATCATTCACCAATCCAAGCATTTTTTCCATCAACCAAGTAGACGAATTTTACTACCAATCTATGCTAATTTTTATCCTGTTTAGGATTAATCAATCTGCTGTGAACACCTTACATTTACTCAGGGTACTGAAACCAGCACACCCTTGTGCCAGTGGAGCTAATTTGAGCATATCAGTTAACATGAGATACAATCTTATTCCCCCAATAATCAATTCTTAGTAAGGTGACGTCCCTTCCAACCCCTGCAATTCTGTGATTCTTTGATTCTGTGACATACCCTTATCAACCTCAATACTGGTTTGCTGGAATAGAATAAATTTTGGATGAGCAGAGACTGAGAAAACTTTCGATTTTAACCAGATGTTTTAACCAGAATGTTTTAGTACATATACAGAAGTCAGGACTGTTGATTCTGCTGCCAAAAAAAAAAAAAAAAAAAGCTTTCAAACATGTCTTTCCTTAGAATACAGGATCCTTAAGGCTCTTAGGATTGTCTTTATGCTTCCAGCATTAGTTTCCTGCCAGGGAATGGTCTTGAGAGAATAAAGCACATGAGCACCAGCCACTGGAACATCTGCTTTAATTTTCTTATCACTAACCAGCTGTTGATGTAGATGTGCTTTTTTCCATTCATTTAATACTTCAATTTAAGTTTGTTTTACCTACTGATATACAGGAATATTGTACAAAAGATGATTCAACAGACTCCTTAGCAGGGTCTTTTGTGATAGGACAAGGAGAAATAGTTTAAAACTACAAGAGGGGAAATTTAGAGTGGATATAAGAAAAAAGGTTTTTTACAATAAGAATAGTGAAGCACTGGAACAGGCTGCCCAGAGAGGTGGTGGATGCCCTGTCCCTGGAGACATTCAAGGCCAGGTTGCACCAGGCTCTGAGCAACCTTATCTAGCTGCGGATGTCCATGCACATTGCAGGGGAGTTGGACTAGATGACCTTTAAAGGTCCCTTCCAACTCAAACAATTCTATGATTCTGTGATAAAACTTAATGGTTTCCTGCCAGAAAGCCACATGAACATTTTGCAAGGCAAAATACACGATAACTGTTCTTGAGCAACTTCACTTTTCCTCCCTGGTATTTCACAGCACAAACAGGTACCCACTGGTGACCAAATGAATGAAGTACATTCATTTCTGGATGAAAGCAGTCAGAATAGCTATACAGGAAAACAAATCAATTTTAAATAGAGCAAAACTGCACACACGGTGCCACTGTATTTTACCTTATACCTTGTAGACTAACTACATCAAGACAAACTAGTAAAGAAAAACATTATTTTTCAGGGACCTACTTTATTTAAATCATAATCTGTGATCTCTCTGTTTTTTTTTCCTCCCTTTCAAGAGTAGAAACCAAAACCAGCTTATGCCTTTCGTCTTACAGTGAAAAAAACATAGGCTTTCACCCCTGTGGAAAATTCCACAGGAAGGTGCATTGTCATTCCCACTCCTTTACTCAGGCTGTCAGCCAATTGTAGGGTATCAGGCACATAGCCTACACAAATGATGAGTTTACAGAATAAACATCACCTTCTATCTCTCTGTGTAAATACAGATTTATAATTCTATGTGCTGGCTGCAGTTTAAGCTGGTGTCAATTTTAATTTATGAAAAAACAACCAAATATAACCTCTATGTTTGACTGTATCACTGACTACCATTAACTCCAGAGGACACTACTCTAGGCCTCACCTTTGCCATTCATAGTAGATGATAGACACAGAAACATTTCCAAATATCATAGCAAGATGTTCCGTTTCAACAGTCTCACATAAACAAAGCAAACAGGATACTGATTGACAGAAGTTCTGATTTCAAGATGAAACAATACATTGTAAGATCTTGACTTATATCAGTTTTGAGCAATTTCAGTAAAAGATGGCCTTGGCTGTCAGAATTATAGACTTACAAGATGAAAAGAACAAATCCTAGTGTAACTTACAGAATGCAAAATTAATTTTGAAATGAGATGGAAACATCAATCCACAGCGTAAAAGGATAAAAATATTTCAGTGTGATATTTTTAAAATTATACGTACTTTTCAGGTAGATAGGAAGAAAGATGGAGGTAATCATACACCTGACTTTCAGTATAGGGAATCACAAGGAAGCAATTTAGTTATGCTTTTGCATTGAAGGCTTGTTTATTGACTTCCTAAGAAAAATCACTGACATAATTTAACAAACTACATGCTTTCTATTAGTAAATACCACTTCATTCATGTTTAAATATATGTTAGTTTTTCAAATGATAAATCCTGATTAATATAAGATTACCAACATTTTTCATTTCTCTAGACACCAGTTATTTAAAATGTATTAATATGAATGACATGATTCCATGTAATTGTTCAGTTAAATGAAAAACTGTATTTGGCCAAAAGGGCTAATAGCTTTCAGCTACATCAGAACAGATATTATTACTCGTCCTTAATGGCTATTAACATAATGCAAGTATATTAAATTGAAACAATGTGCTGGGTTCCACGAGGTCACCCTAAAATAGCTGGTGGGGTTATGGTTTCCTTTGCAATGTGATCACTGGTTTGCTGATGAAATCAACAATGTATGAACTTCCACATTTATTTTTACTGTCCTTAAAGACACATATCCTTCAAACATGTTTTCAGCAGACAAACAGCAGTCCCCATACCCAGATCTCTTTTATTTAGGCATCATACTGCTCCAATATGCATTGTGTCTTGAAATAAGTTTATAACTATGCAACCCTTCTCTGTTTTCTTCTCTCCTTTTTTTCTTCTCCCAAACCAAACACGCTTAAAGAAATAACGATAATGTGAAGGTCTCTAAGAGGACACGCGCCTTCATTAGTATCAACACTAAAACTAACTTCCATGAAGCTAGATCTCCAGTCACTAAAATCCCAAAATCACTTATCTTCTGTAAGCTTATCCTCTGAAGGGCCACCACAAGAAGGTAAAGATTAGATCAGTTCCTCATCTTCAACACACACATGCACATCTCCAAGACTCCTCAGGGGTGTTCACAACTGCAGATTGTGATACCAAGTATTCCTGCAGTCGAGTTGCCTATTAAGAACAGCTCAGTGCTTGGATTACTTAGATTTCTGCAAGGTTTCAGA
This sequence comes from Penelope pileata, assembly GCA_013396635.1. Taxonomy (NCBI): domain Eukaryota; kingdom Metazoa; phylum Chordata; class Aves; order Galliformes; family Cracidae; genus Penelope; species Penelope pileata. The sequence goes on from WBMW01005527.1 coordinate 500,860, forward strand.
AAATTCCAGCTCAAGGACAGGCTGTCTTCCCAGCAGAGGCGCTAGAACCAATTTGTTTCCCATGCTGCTCCATAACACTCTCTGATCAGCCTTGTCTGGTCTCCAACAAAGCCTCCTCTTTACTGGAGAGATGAGTTCAAGATGCTACAGGAGTGGCAGAAGTGATAGAAAACACCCTTTGAAGGGTGACCTCCATTCCCAGCAGACATAAAAGAATAAGCTACTTTATTAGGAAAGCCAGATCCAAATCTCCTCTAACAAGCTTGGCCTATGACAGCTCTTCGCTCCTCTTAAGCAGAGACAACAACAGCGTGCTTCTCTATTTTATCATTAAATAGTAACAAGGAAACTTCATAGAGAGCACTGGCTCCCTGAAATAGCATGCTGCTGTGGTTTTACGGCAGGGTAGGAAGATCTAAGGTCATTAATGTTTGCTAGAAAGGCCTCAGCAAACATTGCACAATACTTGCTACCAAGGTAGGCTTCATCCAGTTTTATTTTACTTCTCTAAATATTAAAACTATATGCATTACTTGACATGGTCCATTTAGAAGCAATCAGTGGCATCTACACCTTTATTCACACCTTGCTTTTACCACAGATCACTTATTTATTTCAAAGTATGATTCATTATTGCAATGAACTTTCAGAGAAATCAAGGAACTACACAATGCAGATTAGGCAGTGTAGTTTAGAACAGCTGTAGAAATTAAGCAACAGCTATTCTAGCTGAGAATTTGCTCTATCAAATAGTGTTATTGTGCTCCTTGTATCTGCTGTAGTTTCCATGGAAATAAATAGGAGGCATTACTCTCAGAGCCACCTATGTAGTTCCCATTTTCCTTTGGGGGAAAAATTCAAAGCAGCATCACCAGCAAAACTATAGGGCAACGGGATGAAATGGATGCCCTCTTGTGATACCTCAGAGACCCTCCTCCCACGCCCCTAAAATATTTTAGAATTAGTAAGGGCCCAATTCCTACTTTCAGCATTTGATAAAATGCCTCCTATGAATGAAAACAATGAAAATACCATCTCAGGTTCTGCTGTGATTCTCAAAACTGAGACTAAGTAACAGCCTCCTAGAGAAGTTTTTGTTTTTGAGTGTATATATCAAGACATTCTTTCCCTGAGATATAGAAAAAAGCACATTGATGAATGTGTACCTGACAGTCAAACTAGCTGGAGGAACTGAACAAGCATAACTTTGAATCCATGCAACTCAATGTATTTGTAAGCAACAGCCAAAGGAAAAGAAACATAAAAAACCCTTGTAACAAACACCTGTGCAATCTCCCAAAGAAGCCCAAAAGAAATAAACTGGATTTTGACTCAGAAAACAATTGGATTTTTAAACAATAGGGTGTTTAATTGGAGGAAACATTTCATTTCCAGATCAAAGGAAGAAATTCATGGTAGAAGTCTGAGCAAGACTTCTGCAGCTGAGTCAGAAAGGGCTTCATTATCTGTTTTTCATCTCGTTAGACTAGTATTTTACATAATTAAGCTCTGCATCTGTTACTTACAATCTTACAATCACTGAAGTGATTAGTCCAGCTGTATTTATATTTTGTGTAAAGTTGATTTTACTTCTGATTTCTTTTTTTATATTCCAGCCTTGACAGTAAATTTACTTTGCAACATATCACTGGGATTGGATATGAGGCCTTCTGTTAAAATTAAACTACCAACAAACCATATTCAAATAAAGACAAATTAGGGCAAGAGACTTGCTAAGAACCAGCCATGGAAATCCTCATCTTACAAAGATGACTACGAGGAAGTTGGCAAACCTGTGGAGAAAGATGGGGTGCAGGAGAAAGCTCAGTCTGGGAAATCATTTAGCTGTCATGACAAAAAGTCATTTGAAAATATTTACATTTAGAATATCCCTTTATGAAAGTAATTTTTAAAAGGCAAGCCTAACACCAGGAATAATTTCCATGTGTTTATAAAATGCTTAGTATAAAGAAATCCATCTGGCAACTCTTAGCCACTATACTACCATAGAAGAATAATAATTTTGAACTCCACAGATCTGATTTTTTCTGAAGTACTCAGCTATAACACATAAGAAATATTTTTCTAATAGCAAACACTATCTTCCTCAAGAGGGGAAGAAATCTCTCAAGAGACTAATTCCCTGCAGGTTCGCTTGTCTCCTCATCACCTCCTCGTTTTCTCTGGTAATTCTATTCTTCTCCCTCTGTGAAAAGAAGTGAGCTGAGTGAGCTGTTGGCCTGCGCTTTTCACAATATTTTTGCACGTGTAAATGGAAAACACACTATTAAAACTTTCAGTACATAACCAGGTCCTTGGAATTCTTTGTATTCATAAATCAATCAAATCAGTGGTGAGAAGGCAGAGCAGGCTTTTGCCTTTAGCTCTATGCCTTGCTTAAAATAATCATCCCTGGTAATTTTTAAAAGCAAATTGACACTACAATCATTTTTAACTGGATAGTATTATTCACAAAGAAAGAATAAAGGTTAGGTAACCAGAAGGACTAATTGATCTCTTTCAATGTCTCTGAAAGCAAAAACTGAAGCCAACATGTAGGAGGAGAAAGGGGGGCAAAAAAGAACAGAAGTGTTTAGGGGTGTAAGAGGCACACTCAACTTATATTTCTGTTTTACTTCCTGTCCCTTTTTTGCCTTCACAACACACCTTTTCTGTAATTTGTCTCAGAATTATTAGCCACAATCATTGACAGTATTACAACCAACAAAATGGCACAAGAATTTAAAGCTGGCACCTTACACTTTCTCTTCTCCTGTGCAGAATAGAAGTCACACAATATAAGCTGACTAAACAAAAAGCCAGCATAACAGCCAATCCCTTATACACCTAATGGTCTGTCACAACATGAGAGAGAAATCTAGGAATAAGGTTTATCACGGTACTGATGATACAAAACAATACTAATACCAGTATTGACTACAGATGAAATAAATAGACAACTTGGGAATTTTTTTATTTGAAGAAAACTAAATGAGCTATCACTAACACCTGAAGAGCTTGATGCAAGCCAGCAGTGTGCGCTTTCAGCCTGGAAGACCAACTGTGTCCTGGGCTGCACCAAAAGAAGGATGACCAGCAGGTGAGGGAGGTGATTGTCCCCCTCTGCTCTGCCTTCATGAGGCCCCACCTGCAGCGTTGAGTCCAGGCCTGGGGTCCTCAGCACAAGACACGGAGACGTTCAAGCCGGTCCAAACAAGGCACTGGCACAGGCTGCCCAGAGAAGCTGTGGATGTCCCATCCCTGAAGGCTTTTAAAGCCAGGTTGGATGGGGCCCTAGGCAGCCTCATCTGGTGGTTGGCAGCGCTGCCCACAGAAGAGGGTTGGAACTGGATGATCTTTAAGGTCTCTTCCAACCCAAGCCATTCTCTGATTCTATGAAGATGAAAAACCTGTCCAGCTATTAGTGTGTTGGCAATTCCATTGAAGGCTTTATTTTATCATCATTATACAAGAACTGTTGCATGTTTCAAGATTCAGATTGTAAAATCATTTGGAGAGCACCTGTAGAACAAGAGATTGTGCTAAGCCAAGCAAAGCTATATTGACTTGAGTGTTCACAGGTGTCCTTAAGAAATAGAGGGCTATCCAGAGTGTGGTGTTGGAGCTCTCCTCCGCGACATTTCTGGTGTAACTTTAGGTACCTCTACAAGAACTTAACTAAAGCACTTGGCAGTGTGTCTTTGGGGATACACAAAAACCCTCATCTAACTGCTTAAATAGCTCCAGTTCCTAAGCTCTTTCTAGAGTAATTTACATGCAAAAGGGTTGCTCCCAAATACAGCTGTGACACAGCCATCTGGGTGCGCGAGGATCCTTCTGCACTGGGCTATGCTTCAACCACTGCACATCTATCTGCTGGTAAAACATTGCATTTTCTCTCAGTGTCTTCATTCCTTAGGTCAATATAAAGTGGAGTTTGTAATCTTAATAGTATAGAGAAGCTGTTAGGACAGGCAGGCTGGTAGGGAGTACAAATGGAAAAGAGAAAAATAATTGCAAGTCAAGCCTAGACCACATCTCACACAAATGAACCGCTCTGTCACAACACCTTTCCTATTCATTCTCATGGGAAATACTACTGGAGAGGACAGATTTTCCTGGAAAGCTCAGTTACAGAGCTTTTAAAGTCAGGACAATTATGCAGCATGTACCTCAACGGCACCCCTTTTCCTGGCAGATCTTCAAATACAAACTGGGCTTTTAAAGTGCTACTCAGACAGCTTGCTCTCCCATTGCTCCTGCAGCAATTTCAATTTAATTGTGATTTTTTAGAAAAAGGACAAAATGTGCTCTCCAGTGTCCTTACTCAGCTACGTTCTTTAAGCATGAGACAGCATGTAAACTGCTTGATAATGCATTATATATAGATTTCAAACAAAATATACTTTAATTCAAATTGATACATTTCTGAAGTCACAGCTTTTAATGCTGCTCTGCACACACTGTGAAGTTTCTGTCTAGCCCATATTTTCTCCCCTGTAATTAAGTAGTAAATAATATACAAAACTGGTCAGGAATATCTACTTCAGACAGTTTTATTCATGGGCATATGTCACTATACAAAGCCAAATATCTGTGAAAACTAATCATTTTTACAAAATCATTCCGAACCCAAAATTAAATATTATTCAAGCTCAGATCAATCAAGATTCTTGACAGTGTATTCTCAAAATTTGATAGTCTAAGCATTGCAGACCAAATAAATCACTGTTACCACAAATAAGTATATAGAGGGAAATTAAACTGAAAAACTGCAAGTAAAATCAAGCTGTTGCTAAAAACCGAGTACATCCCAACAGCAACAGAAGACTGAAATGTTATATTTCTTTCTATATAATCCGTATCTTAATGTAATTTACTCCCACAGAAACAAGATGGTGCTCTGATGAAGCACATAAGCACAACAGTCACTTAACAATGATCAATGTCCTCCTCAGAGCATTAGATCTTGAAACTGGATGAAGTCAATGTGCAAGAGTCTCCAGATTAAACTAGGCAGACTCCTCGTGATTTCAGCTGTGTGTTTCCTGCCAACAGATGTCATGGTTCTTCAAAACGGTTACCCTGAATAACAAAGAGTCTTCCAGATAATGTTTTTGCCTCCTCTAAAACCATACATCTGGATCTCAGACCAGCAGCATAGCTGTGTGCTCTTCAGAGACATGCACTGCCTACTTTGCTCTAAATAACTCACTGTCTTGTTCAAAGCTGCTGCAACAAGAGGCAAGCCATCAGGTTACTGCCCAGAGTGGTTTTCAATCAAAATCTGCTTGAGGAAATTCAGCTTGTTCTGCTCATTTCACACACAATGCATAACCTATCTGCTGTTCTCTGAGGGATCTCGTGAACAAGATCCCCGTTAACCGTGTATGACAATGCTGGCAGGTAACTAAAATTCACTCAGTGGCTCTCTGCTTCTAGTAACTACAGTCTGCATAAACCAATCTGTAATTTTAATTTTAAATGGTGTTTAGATAAGTGCATGTTACTTTGTATGTATGTTAGACCTCAGAGCCCTTACAGTCACCAGCTTCACCACACATTGCCGCAAGCTGTGTTCTACTTTTCCCACATTTAGAAGGTAAGAGAGACTAAATGCTTTCCTAGGATCATAAAAACTTTCCCACAGAGATCTCACATGACACAGTTGATCCCAACCTGCCTAGCATTCCATCCATGGGCCTTGGCAGGAGAAGGATCCTGGCCTGTCACCAGTGATGACATCACCTGGGCCTGGCCCCTCTCCCTGCACACAATGGCCATATGCATTAGGCACTTCTTCCCAAATTCATTCAGGCTCCATGAGAGCTGTAGCCTGGGCTTTCCTCGATGTATTTTTTCAGATCAACAGATTTAAGATAATGAAGGGGTTGTTTAGTGAATCTTGCCAGAAAGATGTACTTAGGCTATGACACCAAGGGGTGTTCTGGGTGCCTGGCACTGCACAGCAAAAGGTGTTCAGTGCATGAAGACTATAACTGGAATAAAAAACTATCCTGTGCAGAAGGAGCCAAACTTAGTGAGTCATCATTTATGCTACCTGACTAGAGCAGACTGTCCTAACAGCTGGGCTTGGATCTCAAATGGACAAGATGACTGAACAGTCAGAGAAACCCACATCATCTTCAGAATTTAACCACAGATAGAACATCAGCAGCCTGACTCTCGTTTCCTCATTTGATGGACTCCTCATCAGCCAGCAGCATGCTTCCATGTGATGCACAAGCACTCGGCACTGAGGCACACAGTGGTCTTCCTGTGACTGGATAGCGAGGTCAAGTCTGGAAGAACTCAGGCTGAATTTGTCCTACAAAACTCTTAGACATGTCCTTCTGTTTCTGCAACGAGAGACAAGGGCGGGCTGCTGAAGCAGCCAAAGGCAGCAGAAGGGTTTCTCCAGCTCTGGCATGACCCAGCAGACACTCCTGCGGGGAGAGGCAGCAAGACTGACTGTACAGGAGTTATTTTTACAGCACAGCCCCAAGATAGTTGTATTGGCACAATGAGCAGTCAGCAGGCTGCAGCATACAAATGAGGACAAGCAGTCTAGACTAGGAAACAATTTCTTCTATGGGCATTGTACTGAAGCTCAATTTCCTCAAATGGCACCCTCGAACTGCAATAATGTCACTTTAAGGTCCATACTGAATTGAAAGGGCCAGTCCTGTCCTCTGAGTCCTCAGCCAGTCTGGCTCCTATGCCTTGTGCCAGCTCACACTTTCAGGAGGGCCAGGGAGCTTAAGCAGCCAAAGTAAGCAAAGCCAAAATAGAGGAAAAAACTACTCATTTTCTAAATTTCACTCCGTGTCCCCACAAGGTCTTGTTTCAACACAACAGGAGGGACGGCAACTAACATCTACAGCTATGTAAGGCAGGCTTACTCTCTTCAACAGCCTACAAGCATCACAAGCAGACTTACTAGCATTGCCCCCATCCTCATGGCCCACAGTCAGCTTCATGCTTTCACTATAGGTGTAAAGAGGGGGAGGTGAGTCTTTTTGCTCCCCTCCACAAGAGAATATCTGGTGAAAAAAATCAGAGCTTTCCCTAAACATTGAATATTCAGTACAAAACACCGGTTTGGTCAGGTGGTGCTTTCTTACAACTCCATTCAGCAGGCATCCCTTCCCAGCTCTGTCCATGAGGTACTCATACAACCACCATCCATACTGACAGATAAAAAAAAAAAAAAANTTTACCAGAGGCCTAAAATTGCATCCACCTTGCCAGAGAAGGAAACACAGATAGTTAAAAGGAAAGGTTTCAATTTTACTTATACAGACCACCATTTCCAAGCTTGGCATACTCGATCATCTACATGACTATGGATTTCACTCATAACATGGGCATCTGAAAAAATAATAATAATAAAACTTATCTTTTTTTGAGGTTCATGGTCACAGTCATTCAACTTCTTTTGCAAATACTTTAGACTTTGGACTGGTGCTTAACCACAGCTCAGATATCCCCAGCCTGATTCCACAACTTCCATCCCTGATAGCTGAGTCTTAGCCATCTCACCATAACAGACCCCTCAATACTTCATATTTTCCCATAATTCCATTATTCAGCTGCTAATATAAAGACCCTCTTCGCTAACAGAGAAACTGTGCCATACCATGACATGACTTCCTCCTTGATAACTAGCTGTCTGCAAATTCCCGTTGTTCTGGAGATAAAATGGATGCTTCACATTTCCCACCGAATTGCACCTGGAGTGAAGCCTGCAACCCATCTGACAACAGCCATTCTACCTCTGGGCCACTAACCAGCTACCCTCAGCAGGCAATTATATTACTATTACTTGATATTTTTCTTGTATTCATAGCATTGTCACAACCGACTTCTTCTTTATATGTTTCATGATAGGCATGTGCCTGATTAATACTTAAAAAAAGAGGCTTACGTACAAAAAAATGCACAGTGCTACAGCCAAACTGATAAGTGAAATAAAACTTAAGAAGTGAAACAAAGTTAGAACTTGTGAATTCTTTTCTTCCCTTTAGAAATGTTAGTTACAGGAATTTAGGTCTACTGAAACAGACTATTATGTAATTCTCTTAATCTTGCAGTACCTTAAAATATCTTACTGTACTATCACACCAAGTGCAGGCACACAGTGGGCATCAGATGTTTTTCTTTGTGAAAAACCAAGGAGTGGTAAAATGTTCCTTTTTATATAATCTCTCTTCTCTTGAAACAAGCTGTTCTTTTTCTTGCATTGTAGGAAAACAAATGTATTTGTGTTTCATTCAAATTCCTATAAATTCTCTTGTTTTAAAAGAAGAAAGAGTAGAAAAAACATGTATTTTCAAAGAACTATGTCCTGTAACTTAAATAATATACATCTATGTGTGAGTGTACATAAAGTTCAGGTGAGGACTACTAGAAGAAACACGCAGTAGGACTTGGGTCACCTTCTATTTAATTACCTCAGGCTTTCCTGCAGCTTCAGAGGCTTATAGACTTAATAAAAAGAAAATTAGTAATCTCGATCAAATGTGGCCATATGGTAAGGCTGTTTTTGAAAAATAAATCTTTCAAAAGGAGCAAGCAAACTTTCCTGAGCTTGTTTGAATATGCAACTCGTCTCTATTCCTTGCATTGCTCCATTTTCACATTAAGATTACATTGCACCTCTTCCTAAGAGTTATCTAGATCATGAATAAATAACATGCACAGAGAAGAATATTTCAACAACCACCACTTCATGCATAGAGTAACTAAAGGGTTTAATTAGGAAGATGTGATTTCTCAGTAAGTTTGGTGGTGGTGGTTTTCTTGTTGTTTTTTGTTGTTGTCGTTGTTGTTTTAAACTCTGCCTCTTATCCTGCAATTTGTGCTGCATGGGTGATTCCTCCAGCCTCAGGTCAGAGTGATCTTAGCAGTAGCTAAGGAGCTCCTGACTCCCATTGAGGAGCTCATAATATTAATTAATCCTTAACAGAGCAGAAATTGCAATGCCAGAGGGAGAGCAGGGTAGACTTTGAGAGTAGAGGCACGCTTTCTGTATTTTCCAGGCTGCTTATGAGCTAGCACAGCTATGTACAGGTGTGCTACATTTTGGCATCCAAACGCAGTTTTACTGGGTTCTGCTATTTAGGAAGTTAAGAAGCTTCTTCACTGGAAATCCTTAGTACAGACTAGTACAGGAAAAGCAGAAATACAATGCTTACCTCTATGCAATATGAGCAAAGGTTAGGCTGTTACTTAGCACAGCTAGGAAGTCACTGAGGTGATTATGAGAGGCAGTAGAGATGCAACCACAGATAAGCAGATCATTCCAGGGTTCTCACGCTCCATCTAGACCCTTACAGGTTTGAATCCTATAGCAAAGATCAAAAGAACTGCTTCTACTTATCTAGCCTAGTTTCTGCAATCAGAAAATCAGAGTAACGCTAATTAATTTTGGTTTTCATTAATGTTTTGTTTTTCACATCATGAAGAGCAACACCTGAAGTGTTAGGAGTTACTGTGTACAAGAATTCAAAAATAAGACAATGACCAATAAATCCTTCAAGGTGAGGTCTGCTGCATCAAGCAAACCCAGATGTTCTGTGGAAAGTGTGGCCATGAAATTTTATAGCTGGAATCATTCAGTTCCTTTATTTCAGATTGTTTGTGCACGTCTATTAAGATTTCATATATTTAGAAGTGAATATCTTTAATATGTTTTAAATGAATAGAGTTGTTAGGTGTACATTATGCTAGACTTTGGCACTTCCATAAGGAAGTCCTATGTGACTCAATACCTCTCTCACTACTCCCAGGACTTGAGCATAAAGGAGCAGAACAGAGGCCTTGGGCAAAACGTCCCGCCCCTCCTGGGCAGGCTGACACACCTGTACTTCAGACTACCTGCAACAAAATTAGTAGAACGCTCTCTTAGAAAACTTGGGTTCAGCTTCTCTCTTCAAAATAGGCTAGAAGGAAATTCCAGTCTGAATTTTTTCCTTTCATGCACTGATCCTATAAATTAACTATTAAGTACTAGGAGAAATCTTTACATTATAGAAGATTTCATTGGGCAAAACAATTTTCAGAACAGACTTGCCAAACTCAATTCCATAATCAGCTACTTAAAACAGCATTGGATATCAATCTGGTCATGAGTCTTAGTCATCCAATAACTTCCAGACTTACATTTGTATAAAACTGCAGTTGGTACACTTCAATTTACATACACATAACAATATAGATAGTAGTACTCTGTAAGTACAGAAGTCAATCATTAGCAATTGGATCATTTTATAACATTCATAAGGGGTTTAAATATCAAACAGCTATGCACTTCATTTTGTTAATCTTAGATACAGACTTCTGACTTAGATACAAAATTTGGACTTTTACCTGAATTTCAAGTTCACAAAAAGTACTTTTCTGTGCTTAAAATATAAAGTGAACAGACATTGTATTCAATGATGCTTCAGATTAAACCCTTGAGCGAGGAAACTTTCCTAACAAGCAGAGCACTGAGCACTCTCTTCCTCATTAGACTCTTCCTCCAACATGCTTCACAGAATATATTAAAAATGCAAGCAGCCTTTGCGTCATAGCAAGAAAAACAAACAGCAATGTTTAAAGGCCAGTTAAAGATGCAATGAAGTTTGTCTCAGGCCAGGTCAATATATAGAAGTGAACCAATCTATAGACACATCCTATATTCTTACAAACGTGCAGTTCAGTCTCTTAGATCTGAAGAATTAAGTAGTTGTATTAATACAAGCAAATATTGCAGACATCAGTTCACAGGATTTACAGCTACCCTTGAAAAGTGTTCATATGACCTGTGCCAGTCCTCACTTATCTCTATTATCATTTTGCTAAACTATAAAAGTGAATGCAAGTACAAAGAAAAGTAGCTTGAAAAATAGAAATATAGAAAGGTTATTTGAAAAACAGGAGAAAGACTATTTACTTTCACCCACCTCTATGTCAGACTGAAGACTCCTCAAAACATTTACTACTTCAGATTACTCATATCATTTCCATCTCAAAAAATCACAACTCAAAGGACTTTTTTTTTAAGCTGAATATTTTTGAACTTTTTTTTTTTTTTTTAAATTAAATGCTGAAACTCCTCAAAAAATAACCATTGAAATTTCTCATCGATTTTCCAAGGATGCTCTCAGAACAGATTATACATAGCATCAATATTAAGAACAAGCTTCCAAGGTTTGTGGATGACACCAGAATTTAAGGCAGAAAAATAAATGACAGCACAAGCATCTTTAACTGAACTTCAATCATTTAAGTGATTGCTCCAACAGATGGCAAAAGCACTTCAGCGCACACAATTGCAAAATAATTTGCCTTGAAGAAAGCAACTAAGCCACAGAAAGTGTACTAAGTGGGACAATTACTCAGCACAGTGATTAGAAAGAGGATTTGGGTGCTTAGTGTGGAAAAAGAAATCATTGAAACTATTGGCCCAAGGAAAGTAGCAAGACAAAAGACAGAAGTATTTATTAGCAGTATCAGATGTCAAACAGGTTATCCTACCCTATTCAAAACAAGGTGCTATCCAGCTAAGACTTACCATTCTCTGGTCCCCAAGAAGGAAAACCAATACTTTTGCAACTGGAAAAACTCTTCTTTCTTGAAAGAAGCAGTTCCTGTCATTCCCATCTCACTGTCGCATGAATTTTTGCAAGTCTGCAATCCCTGAACTGATAACTGTGTTAAACATTTTTCCTTTAGGTCAGTTTGAAGCTACACAACTGCTGGAGCTACCACAAAGCAGATGCTGTTGCAGGGTTTAAAAATAAATATAAAACTTTAGAAAGTGACCAGGCTCAAGGAAGAGGGTTAGCATTACTCTCAACAGCATTTCAAGTTATAATAGCTCACCTGGCATACAGCATTGTGGCATACTGTCCACTCTGCCTCTCAAGAGCTTACAGGCAGTTCATGAAAACATGATGCTTGCTATCTCCGTGAAGTATTACACTACACTAAAGCTGCAGCCTGAGTCGGTAGGACACATCATATGGGCAAAGATTATTCTTTTTCATCCCAGATGAGACTATACCAATAACGGCCCAGTGCATTTCCTAACAATGTTTCCTTAGGAATACTGGGTAAAGTACATATCTCAGCTATGTTGATTTTAATTGACTTCAACATCATGAATTCTTAATTTGATTTGAAGGGCCAGTTATTCTCTTGTATCACATTTGTTTCATACTGTCGTATTAAGACATACAGCTACTTTTAATTTACAGCAAGAGGTTCTATCTCCTGAAATCAATGTCACAATTTCAGAGTTACTTATCACATTGCACTCCTTAGAATACTGAAAATTAGGCTACGTTACACTGATTTTTAAAGACAAAGTTCCTTTCAGTGTAAGAGTTCAAAGTAAATGGCAGAACCCAGTGAGCGGACACCCAAGTTGTTGTTTCAGACTTCAGAGAAAGCACACCTTAAGAGCAACAGGAATTGAAACCCCCTGAACGATATAACCTCATTGTATCAGATGAGAATTTGAACAAGGCAATTCACACTGTATTTTGTCTGCTCAGTAAAGATTTTAACAGGTAAATATAAAATTTTAAAACATTTTCAATTTAATAATTACTGCAGTATTTAAGTGCTTCTATTTATTACCTTGGCAAAGCAGAATGAAATATGAAACTTCTGCATTTATAAATTTCTGGCTTAAGGAGGAATGGGGTCACAGTTCACAAGGAAGGCCTGTCTAAGACAAGTAGTTTAGATGCAAGTCTCTGTAGTATAATTGACTAAAATTCGATGAAATGAAATCTGTACTGCACCAGATATCACATTAACAGTTTCAAAGTGAAAAAATGCAAATATTTTCACAAAATTGGGACAATAAGGCAGTTATTCACTGTGCCAAATACAAAAAAAGTAACAATTTTCCCTAGAGTTGTACTACAGCATGAATTGAAATACTGTATTAGAATCAGAGTTAAAATTCTTTAAAGTGACATAAAGAGTCATTGATAAAAACATTATCATTTAAAATGAATTGCCTTAAAAATAAGAAAACACTGAGGCTTTTGAGGGTTAAAAAGAAAGAGGGATGGCAAAGCAAGTGAATTTTCAGCATCCTTATTCGTCTAGCACAAAGCATGTCTAATGTTGGACTGGTTACCAGGTCCTGCCAAAAAGCCTTAGTGAAGCACTATTGTCAAAGCATTCTGAATAGTGTGTTAGATAAGCAAAATGAAAGATACACAAAAATGGAATTCAGATTTATTATATACAAGCTGCTCCATGTTACAGCATATTGTGTCATTCTTAGTATTAAAATCATTTGAGGATATTTCCTTTTTTTTTTTTTTTTAAAAGTGGTTCAAGGTCAACTACAAGCCACATTGCAGCTTGGCAGAACTAAAGGTGCTATACAAGCAACTAAAGCTTAATCGATCTCCTTTTAGCACTTCTAAATTGCAGGTAATTACCAGGACCTGATTAGTATGTATCAAAACAGAACAGAAAATCACCCAAATGCATTGTTTTACATTAATCAGCTACTATTTGGTCCACAGAAAGGAAATAAAATGTTTCTTCTTAAAGTGGCTAAAGATCTTTTGTTCACATTGAAAGTTCAATTTAGAACTGTGTTACTACTTATTCTTCAGAATTTCTTGGCAACATTGGTTAGAAATATTTCCCCAATCTCAGTTTTAAACTATTGACAGACCGTCACTGATGGGTGGGGGTGGAACCTTGCTTGTTTTATTTCATGGAGTTTTTTTTTGTTTAAATTAGATTTGTCTTTGAGTAGCTAAACTCATGAATTCTTTAGACTGCTTTGTCATCTTCCACAACTTCGGCAAATCTTTGTTTTACAAGTGACAATGATGCTGCTTTTCCCATTAAAACAACTAAGAAAAAAAAGCAATTTTAATTACAGAGCTGAAGTTTCAAGGGACAATAATAAAATTATGCTAATACTTATTGATTATTAATGAAGAAAGAAATCAACCAATGTACTTTTGAACCACTATACTCTAATGGCATCTCATTAGATTTAAAAGAGTGAAGAATTAAAATGGCAATGAATGCTGGATTCTAATTTATTTTTATTAAATTCTAGCCAATGATCTTAGCATATATTTTTCCATCATTATTGTTAAGTACTATTTAAAACTTTCACTGCAGTTCTCTCAAGCATGAGCTCTTAAAGAAAATTCTCTGCCTTGCCTTCAGTAAAATTCTATCATTTACCAACTTACCAATGTGTTTTGTCATCTCTGTACACACCTGCATACTTTGCCATAGTGTTTACAATTAGATGTGGATTCTTGTATGCATAGTATAATTTCCATCTTTAATGCTGCTTTGCAGTTGGATTATGGATTGAGAAACCCATTCAGATTTTTTTTTTAAATGGATGTCCAGGTTCAAGTAGTTGCAATGTTTTACAGTCTGACAATGTAGCTCTTGAATTAAGATCAGGTGTAGCTCCAGACATACCTATGTCCCAAAAATATCTGCAAGGGTTTTTATACGTCTTGAACATGGCGTTGCTCACCTAAGGAAGCGTCCGCATATCAGCATATACATTACTTCTTACAGAATGATGATATGAATATAGTTCTATTAGAGTTTTACGGCTGGATTGAACACTGAAAAAGAAAAGACCATTACACTGATTTAACTTGGAGCCAAGCCAAATAAGCATATGATTCAGTCCTACCAAGAGGCTGTGAGCTGAGCACCCTGAGCAGTGGCAGGTTCCTCTCAGCTCAGTCTCATCACCAGCTGAGATGTGAAATCAGCTTCTCATTGGATTCACCTCTTTAAAACTCTATTTTCTCTCTATTCTTACAAGACATTCATAGTTATTCTCAAAGCATCTGGAACTTCAGATGATCTTAAAGGTCCAAGGACTCAAGTACGTCAAAGGTTGATTTTCCTAAGCTCCTCTGTTGCATTCATATGACCAACTCAAGTTATAACTTACCTCTGCAGAGTTAGGTCAAATATGGAGCATTTTTAAGCTTGTTTTAAAATAAATAATCTCCTAAAACATTATACAATCTGATAGGTGTCACCCAAAAACAACAGCAGAGAAAACTTGTCAATAAAATGTAGGTGTTGAACACTGTGCTGCAGCTTTAAATACCAGTTTTCAGCAGCTCTGCTGTAAATACTCAGAGATCAGCAGAAAGCTTTGCTGCATTCCAGCTCCAAGGTGCATGTGTATTTTGCTCACAACACTAAAGGGAAGAGTTCAATGAGGAGTTTTTGGATGGTGTATTGAAGCCTTTTTCACTGTCAGTTGTTGCTCAATAATTAAAAGGCAGGAATTGATCTCTCTCTACCCCATTTTATCTGTAGAAACTTGCTGACATGGTTCCTGCGCATTTTGCTTCACACTTAGATACTGTTTTGAAGTCTAAAATTTTAAAACACCTCATGATGTTGAAATAATGAAATCTGAGGGGGTTTGTCTTTACCTTTTTCTTTTTAACTTCGCCCATATGTTTCTTTTCTCCCAGCTCGTCCCTAGCAAAATAGCCGACTATCAAAGTGTGTTTTAGAATGTTGGAAAGTCATCTTCCTAACTTCATTTCCTCTGTTATATAGGAAACTCTGTCATAACACATAATAGTAACACAATAGTTGGTCACTTAAAGCACTTTGTTAAGTTATATTTAGAATTTATAGCATCCCTTACAGAAAATTAAAGCCAAATCTGGGACACAATACAACACAATGTTGTTATTCCCCACAAAGATAACGCTCCCTAAAGCCCCAGACGTTCCTGATTCTGACTGACTTGTGTGCTGTCAGTACTTGTGACCTTGGGAAAAAAAAAAAAAAAATCCAGGCTTTGACATATGTCAAACCTCAGGTTAACTGACCTATTTGAATTTAAATTAGGAAGAAAATGCCTCAGAGGGGAAATACATCAATACAATTTTGTAAGCACGTGGCCACAGTGCCTTCCTGGAATAAATACACTTGTCAGAGAATTGAACCAGAGTAGTGTGCTCCTTAGTTATTTCTGTTTAGAATAAAAAATTCAGTTTTAAATTCCTTAAAGCCACAAATAAATAAATTCTTCTCTTAATCAGCCTGTAAAGCAGACAAATTAACACTTCCCATTCTGTTTTTTCTTCCTGTGCACTTCCTGTTTGTAAGAAATCTTCAATTCAATTTTCTTATTAGGACAAGTGGAATACCACTGTTCCTTTCACAAACTAACCCTGAAAGTGACCTGCTCACCTTTTCTCCAGCAATATGACACACAGCCAAAGGTCAAATGCAGACTGAAAGCTCATCAAAGATTTATAACCACTGGCAATTCAGTTACAGAGAAAACTGAAGATACTTTAAATAATTAAATATTTCTGCAACATTCCAGTAAGGTAGAAGATAGGCTGAGTATATGGACGAATGCACAGAAAATAATCTGCCATGAGAGAAGTAAGAATTTTCTTAAAATGTAATCAAAACCCACTAAATACACAAGTAAAGGGATGGTTTTCACCAGTTTGCTGTATTTGAAAGGCTCCTGGATTTCTCTGGTACACTGTCAATGAAAGCAACACAGACAGATGGTATATGTAAACCAAAAAAATTTGGGAAAAAGAGGAGACTTTGGATGGTTCAGATATTTATCAAGAGACAACAAAAAAAAGTAAACAATAATTTGAAAGATTTGTATATGAAACATTCTGCTAACTTGCTAATGCAAAATTGTTTTTCCCCTCAGACAACGAAGGCTTTCAAATTCTCTTTCCAATTTGGGATGAAACTTATTTACTCATTAAAACATTACCCACATTAAGATAAATATTACCCATAGTAAGAAAATAACACATTTCCCAGATGTAAAAGAAATGGCCAGCTGTGAAGTACCCTACACCCATAGTGAAAAAATGTGCTTTACATTAAATAATCACAAAAAAAAAAGAAAAAAAAGAATCACAAAACTAGACTGAGCTTTGCTCCCCTTCAGCGAAAATTAAACATAATTCCTGAGTGGCACCCAAATTGACACAGCATTGCTAGAGGACTTGACTCTTACTTGGGTCCTTGCAAAATGAACTGGACTTATATTTGGTCCATCTGTTCAATATTAGACTTTCATGACAGAGGGGAAGGATGCCATTAAAATACATCAAAGACTTTCTAAAGAAGCATAATGAAGCCTTACTGCAACTGATGAATAAATGACCGATGAATAAATGAACAAGAGTTCTTAGTCACTGAAGAAAAACAATAAGTTTCAGAAGTTCTTACACTTGTTTCTTAGAGTAGACTCTATCCTGGATGCTTAGGTAAGTTTCAAAATTTTTGGAGTAGGAGTTGTATTTCAATTTAAATGTCTTTAAAAACACATTTCCATTCAGTGCTTATATTTATGTAGGTCGCATAAAACTACAGTCTTTGAACAAAAGTTTACGGTGTTATTTACAGTGTTTAAAATAAATATTTCTGTCCCAAAAGGACAAAAAATTACCTTTCAGAATTGCCAAATTAAATCTTGAGTTAACATTTCAGTTGATATCTGAAATACAATAGCCATGAATAACTCTAGAACTTGCGAAGATGAAGACCGTGAGCTTCATTCCCAAAATATGAAGTTAGTTTTAATAGGAAAAAGTCATTCTGACTTGGAAAAAAAAAAAAAATGGCTTGCAGACAGCCATTCCTCACGGTGAACTCTCTTCAACCTTAGGTCTGCCACAGCTAACTTCAGAGAACAAAAGCAACTGGATGTTCTTCTGCCTTATATGCATAGTATGTACCCAGCATAAAAGCTTCAGAGCTTTGTTTTAGGAGATGAAATAGATTCATCTGTATGGCATTCGACCTACCTGTAAAAGCAAGTTTAAATAACACAGAACAGAAGTGAGAAGCATAGCTAAGTAATGACTGTAAAATGCTCACTGATATGTTTGTTGATGGAAAGCATTCCGAAAGGCTAAACACTGTCAGCATTCACCAATGAACAGAGTTTATGGAATACCATAGTATGTCCCACCACAGAGCGAACGTTGCATTCAGAAAATATACATTCAACAAAATATTAAGGAAAATAAGTATAAAAGCTAGAATTATTCATTTTGTGACCTTTCAAGCATCATTTGTTCATTAACATGGCGTGCTCCGAGCCAAGACTAGGCAAACACCACTTCCCCCCAGATTTTTAAAGTACTAAATATATTATTATACATCATAGCACCATGGAAATAAAGAACTCACACTGGTTCATATGGAAGGCAGTTTATAACAATAAGAGGTGCTCTCGAAAAAACTAAACAAGTAAACAAGAAGATTTCAGGAAAAGCTGGTAGGTGCATTATTAGCTTAGCAAACTTATTTTTATATATATTGTTATATAGCAATATATATTTAATAATGGTCATTTTTTGGGGGTTGAAATATATATATACACACACAAATTTACTATAATTTCATTAATTATTCCATATTCACCTTCTTGAAAGTTCTGTGCTCCATACCAGGCCCTAGTTCCACAGTATTTGCTTTTATGTCTCCATCTGACACCATGTCTCCATCTGACACTATTCTGATGTTTTTGTGTCTTATCAAACTTATTCAGGATATTGCCATACTTGACAGTTAAGACTCCAGAGAAAGTTGCCAGAAGCATGAAAAGAATTTCACGAAGTCCCTGAATAGAGAGTCATTCACGGCAGCCTTCTTTCAGTAGGTTCTCAGTTCAAACCTTAGCGCCTCTGTTTAACCTAATCACTCCCAAAACCCAAGGGCTTCATTCAGCTCTTAAAAAAGAGAGTAGCAACTACAGTATCTCCGTCCATTTAGACTGAATTAAACAGAGCACAGGTCAGGATGAGATTTCTGGAGAGAACAGTGTCGATCATAATGTACTTCTTGCCCATCAACTAGTTATTTTATTCTGTCTTTCTTCCTTTCCTTCTACAGGTAGGAAGTCCCTAGAAGAAGCCCCACTGCACTTCACTGTATAGTATAGGTTGTTATTTAGATAGTCTGATTCCCAGTTCCCTTTAGCCTACCCAGATCGTTAATTTTCTTCTAAACACATGGTTACTTTACAGCCACACTTATGCCAAGATCCTTCAGTGCTCCTGTATTTTGGTTACTACTCATGTAAAAAGATGGTTGTCAGAACAAAATGGTTAGATCTACAATCAATAAGCTGCAAAGCACATTTCCTAAGAATTTTCAACTGTATAGTAGTTGAGGCTCAACAAGAATTCAGTTTTATTCATAAAATTTAATCTCAAAAATACCATTTTTTTTTATATGCAGTATCCCGGTTTTTAATTCCCTGACAAATACTCCTTAGGCTCAAAAACAAGCTTCAAATAACACAGTCATAAAAAACAGGCGATATTTGTAGTAAAAGGTAAAATCAAATTGCCTTTAAAAATCCCAGGTCCATTTCCCACAGAAATGGAGTTGTTAGTTCTAATGTCCTGGCCAAAATCCAGGTTGGGTCATTATGTTCTCTTACTTGAATTTCCCTGTTATTCACGTTCACCACCTGTTCTAAAACTGTGTGAGCAATTTTAAGTAAATTCTGATCATAAGGTTCCACAGGCTTCCTCAAAATCTGTTACCTTGCCAGACAGGACAAAGGACAAGAGTGTCATGTCTGATCCTTCACCCAGACTAAGTTAGAGCTAGGAAGACAGTGTCAGCCTCAGCCTCCAGGGCCATCAGGTGTGATGCAGAGTTCAGCAGACTGCTTTGGAGAACGGAGGCTGAAGTTGGGAAATGCCCAGTTTTTGCAACAGTTGGTCGTGATCTAACAACTTCAGTAAAGCTGAAAGCTGAAACAACGCTGTATACACAAGATTGCCTCCTCCACTAACCAGTTCAGAAATTCTGGAATCACTCTGTACATTCAAAATGGCTTAGTGCTTACACAATATGCTTGGGGCTTGCCGTAGTAATTTTCCTACTTCTGAGGCAATCAGGCATTTAGGAAAAGGTGGGGGTCTTGCTCTTGCCCCATCCCCCTCCATGCACATGTACTTACACACAATCCAATTCAATCCTGCTGGTCAGATATCTCAGCTGTTGACAACTTCTTGTCACTGATCAGCACAGTCAGGATTTGGACTCATTAAGCTGTTGCATTTTGTCCCAAAGCTGTCTGCAGATTAATTGTGTATGTCAACAAAGGTGAGTTTTCTAAGGAAATATTATGATTTCTACTAAATCTGTTGATTCAATTAAAAAAATGTTTATGCTTCTGAGAACGTAGGCCTTATGTCAACCTAAACAGTGTCTAGCATATGCACATATCACACATATACATTTTATTTTAAAGCTATTCCCTAAAAATTCCATAAAGAACTGAAGTAAATCTTGATATAAACCCACTTCAGCAATATTACAGCAAAAAAAGAATGCAGTACTTCACAATACGCAAGATGGTAGGCTTTGAACATAACTGAAAGCTCTAGGAGATAAAAATGAATGACAGTGAAGAGTACAAATAATCAGGGCTTATCAGCTCAGAAGGTTATCGTTCTATATCCATTTAATTTGGTAGAGATAGAATTACATTCTTAATGTAGGCACTAGCTGAGATACCTTTCACTGGCCTAACTCCTAATTAAATAAGATTTTTGTTCATAATGAGGTGTACTTTTTTCCCCCAAAATTGCAAGACTTCAATTAAAAGCTCCCAAAGAAGTGAAGATGACTCAAAGACAGCTTTGAAATGATTTGTGCAAAGAATTTGCCATAAATGATTCTGCTTTGAACCCTAGTAATTTGAAAGTTTGCTTATGGTTGGCAAGTCCTGATGGACTCATGGAAGAATGCAAAAACAACAAGAAAAAGAACAGGTAAAGAACAGGTTGACCTAGAATTGAATGATGAATTGGCCTCTAAAGCAGACTAAGATCCAAGTATAATAATAAATTTGAGTTTCTTTTCAAGAAATACTTCTTGATTAAGTAGTGTAGATGAAGAATAGATTCAGCTCTGTTTCTTGATACACTTTTTTTCTTAGTTTCTACCACGTATATCACATCCATAATCAACACATGCACCAGAAGCACTCTTTTTCTAAATCAATCATGCTAGGGGAAAAAAAGAAAAAAATCGTTTTGAGCAAATGCACTGCACTTTATGCATAAATCTTGTTAATTAAGAAGTTGGGGCTTTAATCCACAATAAAACACTGTACAGTACTAAATTCTATGTAAATATCTGTGGAGTGTCACACTGTCTTTGTAAACAAAAATCCCTACCTTAAAACCTGTACATTTTAACAGTTCATTTTAGCCAGAGCAGGAAGCAAAAGGGAATAGAAGTGCATTGCACTAAATAGATAACCTGTCTGCAACAACAAGATTTTTCTAGTGATCTATAAAGGCCAGTTGGCCAAAATGTTTCTGATAATAAGCACAAGCCATTTGCTATCCTGAGACTAACAAATAGCTCTTCCCTGTTCTGCCAGAGCTCATATAGCAGGTGTTTATGTAGTGTGTTCTCCCCCACCCTTTTTTTTTT
>WBMW01005527.1:522372-535274 GCA_013396635.1 Penelope pileata
AAAAAAAAAAAAAAAAAAAAATCCAATATAAAGTGGAAATTTTATTTCAGCTGTGTTTGCATCATTAGCTTGCTGGCAATCATATAAGCCTAAATTATCCAGGCAAGCAGTTTCATTTATTGAGACCTCTTGCCGGAAAAGAGCAGCAATCAAATCAGTCAGCCCAAATTATCCTTGACATTAACAAAGGGTTCTAGGATCATTGTAAGAAATGACTTTCTACCAAGCTGATTACGTTGTAGCTGCCTTTACAGCATCACAGCACAAAATCTAGTTTAAAATAAAAATGTGTATAAGAGCATGTAATTTTCATTGCCACTATTTGTTGTATTCAATGTTTTATTAAAGAACGCTAAATATACATCATATGTGTAAGTGTGCACGCGTGTGTATAAAGCTGCAATAGCTTGCGCTTACTGCAGCTACGCAGTCGTGCAACAGTGAAAGAAAATAGCAAAGCCTCAGTCCTCCAGTCTCATTCCCAGTGAAGCCATGGAATCCCTATGGGCTAACCAGTCTGTGACAGGGGGGTTGGAACTTGATGATCTGTGAGGTACCTTCCAACCCAGGCCATTCTACCCAAGAGTCCCACACCTCTGTGTCACTGATGGATCAGGGTCTTATCTTTCAGAGATCAGAAACAAGAATGAAGTTTTCTGCTGTTCACAGACAGCACTGGTTTCTCACTATCCCTTGGTTCCATGGTTTAAAAGTACGTGAGGCTCACATATATTGGAGAAAGGAGGTGGTTGAGATGGAGAATTCTCCTTTTATTGAGGAAAAACTTGCATCTTCACCATCAAATTCTTTGGAATCAACCACAGTTTTATGAGAGTAAAAGAAAAACCTCTAGCTCTTAATTTAATGACTCATTTTTGTAATCAAGGACCCAATGGACACTGGTGTTTCTGAAGCAGATAGATAACAGGTCCTGTGTTCAAATCCCATCTAACAGAAATAATTTTGTCTACAAAACTAAAATACAATAAAGTATTACCAAAAACTGTTAAGGAAATGCTTCACAATTATTTAAACTCAAAAGCACACAAGCCAGAACTGTCAGATGGATGAGAGAAAAAGCTAGAAGAGGAGAAAATATATTCAAGCTTCAAAAAGAATATTAAAAAAAACTTACTGAGACTTAAAATGTATTTAAAACTAGAAAAAAAAAAGCTACTGAAAGCAGCCCATAAAATACTGGATGCATTTTTTTCCCTCTCTGGATATATATAATGAGCTAAGAGAAGAACAACTTTGTATTGAAGGAAAAACACCATTTGCTTGAGGTCCAGTAATGTCAAGCACAATACATTGTCTTAAATTATAGGGTCATAGTGCAAACACAGTTTTACCAGACAAACTGAAATTTGGTCTTTACCAGGGTACTCATCTATTGAAAATGCACCAACAAATTTGAGTTAGAATTCCTAACCATTTTCAAGCTCAAAATTTGTGTATATTTAAGATTGCATTATGGTTTGTAAAACCATAGCAATAGTGAAGACCAACATGGACTTTACAGTTTTGACCTGCATTCACTACACAAGTTCTCTTTATAACCAGTTGTACGAAATTAATTATTGCGTATTCTCCTGTTGCATGACATTAACCATATCTTCTTGTGGAAATACTCTGACATGATATGCCAGAAGTTCTCACGTTTTTGTTCGCAGTTCCTTCTCCTAAAACATGTGCTGCTTCCAGACAGATGAAGGAATAGCCAAGCATGGCTCACATGCACTGCAAATATAAAATTGTGTACATCTAGATTAGATGAATTCTTTTGACTCCTGGACCCAGCTGTACTTCTCATGAATACCACTATAAACCATTGCCTTCCTAAATGTAAATCTTGCCATAACACAGCTTATTTTCTACTACAGTTTAACACCTATCCAAATCATAAGCCCCAACAGGGATGTGTGGGCCCTACAATGTCACAGTAATGCTTATTTTACAGATAAAGGAGTCACCGGCCTCTGTCCTCAGAATTTAGTTTAAACCAACAACAGACTATAAGAACAGGAAGATAGGGCAGTTTGCCCAAGGATACACAGCATGCGTGCAGCAGATCTGTTAGTATCAGTCTCTGGAACCCTAGCCAGAGATACAGCCAAAGAGCACACAAACAAATCACTGGGCAATTCTATTTAAACCTCTGATCCCTTGCTTTTGGATTGGTTAAGAAACAGACTACTCCTCCTACCAGCTCTGCTTTAGCATAAATGAAGTCTATAAAGATGAGATGAAGGTGTTTTTTCAGTGCACTGAAAACGCACTGGAAACTTTCAAATTCCTTAGTTTGTTTTTATTTTACTACACAAAAAGAGCTATTCTGTCTTAGCTGGCTCACCACCAGCAGTATTCTCACTTCCCCAGTAAATGACCACAGACATTCAGGCGGATTTCTGAAAGTGCACGATACAGTAGATATCAGAAATGATAACTGTCATTCATCATGACTTCACTTTGACTTGTTTGCCTATTATACTGTGTAGACGCACTTCTAAATGGAAACACGCATGTTTTAAGTATAGATATTGCTGCATGAAACAGCAGTATGGGTTTTCAGTTGATTCATGTTAACCTACTTTCAGTTCTGCATCTGTACACCTCTTTTTCAATTATTAAGTTCAGGGTCAAACCAGCATTAAAAATCTTTTCAACAGCCTCTAATCATTGACTGATCTGTTAGAAACTGGAAACAAATGTAAGCAGTTGTTTGTCTACTGTTGTTAAAGGATGTGTATCATTTCTTCTGGTCATACTGTCACATTTTTTGCAGTAAGATTGGCAAATGAATTTCCCTGAAAACCAGTTTAAGGTTGTTTTTACTGTTTTCTCTAACTTAATAGGCATTTAATTTTAGACTTTGAAAAAACTTTAGCAGGATACAGAAGGCACCACTTAACAGCATACATTGTTACAGGTATTCCTGCAAGATGCCTCAAGTCTTTATTCAAACTCCCACAGAAACCAGACCAAACTCATCCAAATCTTGATCCCTTGTACCAGGACAAATACTCAACAAAACGTGTCATCTTTCAGTTACAAGAGCTGGGAAAAGGAAAAAATGAAATTATGTTTTTTTCCTATCACAGAAACCCTTAAACAATCCAGCCTTAAAAAAGAAGAAAAAACAGAAGGGAAAAATGTTTTCCATTAGAATGTTTCAGATCAAAAGTTCATGGTACATTTTAAATTTTACATTCACTTTTAAAAATAAAATAAATACTTCAAAGCTAAGCTATTATTCATTTTTCCATATGAAAGGAAGAAGTTAAAAATACAAATGCAACTGCTTATCTCCTCAAATCCTACCAAGAGATCTGAGGTTGCTCTGTGTCTGCCTAAGAAACTTAGCACAGTCACTCAGTTCCACCTTCCTGCTAAAACACATTACTAAATACAAATCTGAAATGACTGAAGTACAGTCATCTCGAAGTGAATTGTAAAAGCTTCCTTCTCTAATTTCAATTTTTGTATGGAGATTAATCCCTTGCTCCCTATCCTTCCTCTTTTGCTTTCAGTAAAAAATATATTTCAGACCAATGAAAACTTTTTCACGAGCTTAAGTTTCACAACTTGTATAACAAGTCTACATGAAAATAATCAAAAAAAATGAAAAAATTATTGACAATAGCGCACAATTTCAATGCAGATAAAGCCTATCATATATACTAGACACTCTATTATATACTGAAGATTAATGAATTAACAATGTTGGAACTTTCATTCATGTTTAATTAATGAGAGAGATTTATTATTAAGTAATTGAAATTAGTGGGACGCTTTCCAGTAGCTTCCCAAAGTCATAGAATAGAATACTACAAAGAGAAAACCTGACAGTGATCTTCCTGAAACTGTATTTCTGAATAGATTAACTGCTAAGAGAAAAGGCTGAAAATGCAGTCATTGGTGTGCATATATATCCATATTACATTTCATTGGGTGAAGAAACAGGTTTTAGTGTTAATTCTTCGCCATGGTATTATTAGCTCAAGCTGAAGTCTCTCGAGTGTCTATTTTTCTGTAGAGGATCTTGGTTCAATTAGCCTCAGCTCAGGATGTGTGCCACTTTAAGAAACAGTCTAAAGAGCAGATACTAATGACGCAAAGCAGCTGGATATATAGGACTACTTTTAAAGAAAACAACAAGACCTTTCATGCCCAAGTATGCTATGAGGGTTAGTCATCTACTAACAGAATGAGGTATAAATTCTCTGGAAATGATTCACTGCACAGAGCAGCAACAAGCTGCTCAAAATTTCATTCAAAATCCAAAAGTTTAGGCCAGTCACATCCAACCCACAGCCCAGGGGCCAGGTGCAGCCTGGCACAGCCCGTACTGCAGCCTGCCCCGCCACCGCACCACCATGGCGGCGGCTTTGCCCTGCTGAGCAGCCCGGTCCGGCCCCAAGCACGTGCCCAGCAACAACAAAACATCTGCGTGCAACGAGCAACGCCTGAGCTGAACTCGGGACGTGGGGAGGGTGCGGTGCAGTGCTAACTCAAGTTATGGCAAATAACTTTATGCATTTTGATACATTGGCTCAACACAGTCCTGTGAATAGTCAAAAATATGAGGCCTTGATTTCCATTTTGATAAAGAAGCTTGAGAATAGGTTTCAAGATGGAATAGGTTTCAAAATCACCAATTTTTTGGTGTATTTGCAACTCCATGTTCAGTCAACAAAAATGCTTTACCTGCAAATTTTCAAATGGAATGTATACAGCTGCAATCAGACATTTCAAATCAAAGAAAAAAAAAATGGATCCCGTCTCTTCACTAGACTTTTACAAGACCTGACTTTCTAGAGAAAAACACCCTTGCTTCACAATCACACTTTATTCATGCCATCACTTTTCAGCAGTACATACATTTGTCAGCAACTATTTGCAAGGATGAAGTATGGGAAGAGTAAAGTTTCCTCAAAAATGAACTCTGAGAATTCACTAAGAATTGCAATCACTTCCATCGAACTAGACTGATGCATTAGTTTCACAAAAAGAAGGTCAAACATCCCACTAGCTTTATGTTTGTGTTGCTTTTTTCCTATGCCTTAATAAAAATATATTTTAAAAAGTTTTAAGTTTAAAAAGTTTTGTAAGTTATATACATTAACTATATGATGTATTTTGTATAAAACAATTCCTCTTCATTCAGTGGGGCCCAGCAAGCCAAAATGTTGGACACCCATGGTTTAGACGGTTTTGACAGACATTTTTGTTCTCCTCTCAGGAAGATAATTTACAGTAAGATTTTTATGGGATAAATCAGTTACAAGAAAAAGTTTTGCTTGCCTGTAGATTTTTTTTTCCTTAGGAAAGAGCTACTCTTAGACACCCGAAGACAAAAAACACTCTGAAATTAAGCTATTTCTCTCTGAATACTTTCACTCAACAGTAATCACTAGATAAGATTTTATTGCAAATCAGTTCTGAGTTCACTCAGATCTTTTAAATTTAAAAAATCCTAACAGATGTTTTGTTTCTAATGCAGTTCCAAAAACTTCCCTGGCTGAGGTTCTAATAGTGAAATGTGCACATTCTGCTCCAGTATGTAAAGTAAAAGGAAGAAACGCCCTATTCTACTGGTAGGTATTACTTCCTTGCTATTCAGCGCAGTGCTATTCATAGCAGTCTCTCTGATCTTATCACCAGTACAAAATTCTATCTTGTTTCTAAACACCGAAGCCACTGCACATAAATATGCGCTGTAGACACACTGTTTGCATCTCAGAAGACCTGGAGTAGAAGGTATAGCTGCTGGGGAGTGCATCAGGAAAACAGCTGAACATCTGAGCAGTAGCTAGAAACTATTCCAAGGGTAGTGTCAAAAAAGAACGTAAACAGCTAAAAATGACAGAGTAGCAAGTCAGGTGCACTAATGAATGCACTTACTGCCCTGCAACTTCTCATTTCCTAAATACCCCCTGCCATTTTTTATCCCGTATCATAGTTAACATTTCCTGCATTTTGCCAAAGCAAATGGTTTGTACAATGTAAATACTAAATTCCAATTCAATTACAGTTAGTATTTTCCTACATGAAAGTGGCTCGTATAGATATAGTCTACCCACTCTCTCAACTATGTCGATATTTTTTTCATCTATTTTGCTCAAGCTTGTGAGTACTTTCACCTTCCCACTTCATAGATATACATGCAGATGTGTGTGCACATATATACTAACATCAATATCATAAGACATCAAATATCTTTGTTGTCCCACCAAACTGGAGTGAAAATACCTGAGGTCTTCTGTAAGAAGATAGGAAGTTTTCATTTTTAAAATGCAGACTGTATATTTAAAAATCAGCATAGCCGCAGAAGCTCTGACCTAATGAGAAACGTTTTAGAGATAAAGAAGCACAGTAGGAATAAGAAGTTTATGCAAGCTGTCTATCAAGGTACCCAAGAGTAATATTCCCCCCACCCTCCCTCAAGACTCTGCAATTTTTATTTTTTTTTTTAAACTTTTAAGCACATTGCAGCCTTTCAAAGATCAGTTCACACGTATGTCTCCATTCAAGTGTACAACAAATAACAGGAAAATGCATTTCAGCAGATAAGAGCACAAGCAAACCAAGTGAAAATCTGCTCTCCAGAAAAGAGAAAGCAAACAGTAAACATTAAGCCTCTGGCTTCTGAGAAATGAAACACTATATTCCTCCTTCTCTAACTTTTAAGATTCAATGTGCAAAATCCTACTTCAGCTTCCTAACATTTTACTATCAGGAAAACTTACAATAGAATAATGACTTGGAATAATAATTTTACTCATAGAAAGGACTTTCCACAACTGACCCTACGTTTTTCCCATATGCCATGAGCTCCCCAAAATTACCATTATCAACCACTTCTAAAGAGGAAAACAAACAAACAAAAAAAATGTTTTTGTCCTTAATTGGAAGATACTTAACATTCACTGCTGACCTGAAAGTACTGCCAAGAACACGTTATTCCACTGAGGTCTTAGAACGGGCAAAATCTATCCAGAGAACACCACTGAAGAGCCCACTGCCACTGAAGACACAGTTAGTGTGACTATTGCTTGGGGAGAGGAAGAGGGAAGGTGTGAGAAGGGGGCTGCTAAAATTAAAGTGCTAAAATGTAAGGAATCCCTTATAGTGATTTACTTCTATTTTAACTGCAGAATAAGAACTTCAGCTCTCTGTTTCCATTGCATTCACCTCTCCAGTTTTTGGTATTTAACTTGCATAGATAATCAACTTCAACTATGAAGAAACTAAACATAAAATACTTTAAAAGGGGAATAACAAGAAAAAAGCTGGATATGCAGTTTTCAGGACTTCAAAGCAATAGTGTTTTCTTACAGACACACAGCAGGGATTGCTTGAGGTAAGATATCTTGTGCAATACAGACTCATCATAAGTACTAGTAAAAGGGCTGACTTGCAGAATAAAAACTAAGATTGTATTTTAGTTTTAAAAGTAATTAGGGACAATAAGAGGAACACTAAAACTAATGAGTTTTAAAGGTGAAAATCCCTTAAGATGAGACTGTTACTGAAAACCAGTGATTTGAAGAAAAACTTAGGACAAAAATCAATCTTTCTTCTCTGTGATCAGCATTAAAGTCACAAGTTCTACAAAAGATCTCCACTACTTTGTACTTTATATAGGACACAGGCAACAGCACTACAAAATCTTAAATGCCTTTTCACTGAATCCTCAAGAAATGTAGCTGATGGCACATATACAACAACTGGCAAAGAACAGCCTGTCATTATTTATAATGCTTTAAAGGCAGTGAAAAATGTGTGCTGAATGAGATCACAGCCCTTAGAAGAAACGTGCAGTGTGCTGAAATTTTGCAACTTTTATACAAAAAAAGGGAAATCTAAATAAATATAAAGCAACAGAGAAAAAAGTCTTTCAGATGTCCAACTGAGTTTATTTTCTGAACAACACAACAACAGAAGGCTGCATTGTTTTTTCTTTTCTTTTTTTTTTTTTTTTGATTAAAAAAAATTTTGGATTTTGATTTGAGTTTTTTGTTTGTTTGGAAGAGTTAATTTTCTTCAGAATAGCTTGTAGAGTAATGTTTTGAATCTGTGAAGAAAATAGTGCTGAGAAAACAGCCATGTTCTCAGAGCCCAGAGTTTCTAGGCTTCTCACTTTCTCGTGTTGCACCCTCCCCAAGCAAGTAGACTGGTGAGCACAAGCAGCTGGAAGGGGGGAACAGCCAGGACACCTGACCCAGACTGACCAAAAGGATGTCCCATACCATCAGACATCACACTCAGCAATAAAAGCTGGGGGAAAGAAGGAGGAAAGAAGGGACATCTGTCTTCCCAAGTAACCATTCCACATGATAAAACCCTATTGATTTCCTGGAAGTGACTGAAGGTCTGCCTACTGACAGGAAGGAGACAAGGAGTACTTCTACCTCTCACCGCTTGTGCACACAGATTTTGCTTCACCTGATCAACCATCTTGATCTCAGCCCACAAGTTTTCTCTTTTACCTTTCTCATCCTCCTCCATACCCCACTGACAGGGAAGTGAGCAAGTGATTGCACGGGGCTCAGCTGCCTGGGGGGTTTAACCCACGACACCTGTACATATTATTAACTTGTTCTCAACACAAATAATTTGTAAATGGTTTACTCATCTTTCTGTACAGCAGAGATTAAAACCGTCGTTGTTAATGAAGCATCTTAATGCATCGTATGACTATGAAGCTGTGATCTAGTATTTATAAGGTAGATCATTTCTTAGTAGATTCTTTCTCAGTAGATATAGAAGTATCTTCTATATCTGTTAGTTACCAACTAACGTCTACAATATCACGAGTCAGATCTTTGTCAAACAAAATCCAGTCTCTCTTATAGACCTGTTATCATTGCAGCCTTGCAAGCTCTAAAATGCAGTAACTACAATTGTTCATAAAGAATAAGAACAAAACAGGAATAAAGCCTATGTTAACGTGCCAAATACAGAACGATAAATGCATTAACTG
Source organism: Penelope pileata (assembly GCA_013396635.1). Classification (NCBI taxonomy): domain Eukaryota; kingdom Metazoa; phylum Chordata; class Aves; order Galliformes; family Cracidae; genus Penelope; species Penelope pileata. Next base: position 531,359 of record WBMW01005527.1, read on the forward strand.
GCTGTGATAAAAATCAGTCTAGAAATGAAGTTAGTCCAAATAGTCCAAGCTATGAGTAGAAAAAGGTTGTAGAAGCATTTCCCATCAAAATCAGCAGAAAAAAAAATCTGAAGTAAATAATAAACTTGCATTCTGAAGCTGTAGTTCTTGTAACATGAAACTAGTTGGTTGTTCATTTTTTGTGCACATCAGTAAACAGTAAATCATTTGAATGCTTATGATACTATTATGGTCAATCTCAAGCTGTCAAAGAAAAAAAACTTGTTTCTCCCAGTGCAACAGGACATCACTCTGAAATAAATCTAATTAGAGTACCTTAAAGCAACTGTGAAATTTTTATTGAGTTATTTAATAATTGATCTTAAATATCCCAACAGGGGAAAAGTAATTCTTACTTCCAGTTATCTTTGCCACTTCTCTGAAACTTCAGCATCATGATTTTTTTTGCCAAAGTTCTAAACCCTTTATGCAAGCCTGCAGGCACATTCTTGCACCCAGCATAACTTGAGTACATTACATATTAATGGAAATTACTGCATTTCCATGCATCTCTACAAAAGCTTGTAGAAGACAAGATTGCCTCTTCCATTTCCTTGCAAGATCGAGGTTGAGATGACATAATCCTGTTCCTCCCTTCTGTTTTTTTCTTTCATTTTTTTACTCAACACATTGACTTTTCTTTCACCTCAGTGAATTAACAGAGACCAAGAGGACTTTTTTTGCCCCAAAAAGTACCTTCACATTAAAGTTGCACTACAATGTAAAAACCAAGTTTAGTCTTTTATTGAACAGAGGTAATACTACCTAGTGCTTCAAGTATTGTTGTAATGAGTAACAGTGTTCATTACCATTTTGAGCCATTCACATAACCAATGAAAGCACAGTGGACTTCCCCAGTATACTTTAAAAAAAATAAATAAATTTGAAAACTGATATTTTGTGTATCAGTAGGAACATGAGTTCCTGACCTGAATTATTTAAGCAGGTCTCCAAGAGGGTCATCCTTGACTTGAAAGACTGACTCTCTGCAATAGCTCACACAGTGTTTTAATTCCCAACAAAGCACAATTATTTGCTACATGAAGTTCATCCAGAGAATGCAGTGCATGCAGCAAGCCTACCTCACACAAGACACAAGCACAGTACACTGTCACTACATCTGCTGTGAGATACAACATCTCATATACATGAAAGCACTTAACAGAATACTTCCATTTGACAACTGAAAGCCATTTCCATTTGGATCAATGTCAAAAATAAATGTGTAAATTTCCACTTCTGAGAAGAAAAATAATTTTAATGAACACACCTAGAGATTTTGTCCAAATAATCAGACATGAAGATAAATTGGTTCTGCGTGCTCTCGTATAGCCCTCTAGAGAAGAAGGAAGAGCTCTCAGAATGGGCTCCTAGCCTTTCAGAAACTATGATAAGCTTACACACCTGCTTTTCATAATCGACAACCAAAATGACTTTAAAATTCATAAGATCTAGTGAGAAGGTGATCAGGAGCAGAAAATAAAAGAGTAACAGCTATCCTTGACAGTAACAGGACATGCACCTCTGCCCAAATATCCAGTTATCCTGTGCTCAGCATATTGCTACCATAGCAGACAAGGAACTTTGTCAGATTGTCTCCAGAAACATGCCTGGTTTTGGTCTACTCCCTCTCCATTTTTTTCCCCATACTATCACCACAGATACTTATGTCTCAAACATTTAAGAGGCACACATTTTGAACCAGGTAAAGCGCAGCAGTTTACAAAATATTAGAAAAACTACAAAAATCTTAAAAAATAATTTGGGAACAGCTTTTCAATAAATCTCATTCTTTTCTTGGAAATGTAAGTCTCTATCTGTGGGGGGAAAAAAAAAAGAATTTATTTCTTTGCCTTTCTGTTTGAACAGTCACACACCCAAACCAGATGATATTATTAGGAGGAAAATCTAAGAACAGAAAACCCACCACCAACACAACAGAAAAAACAAAGAAAACCCACTCAACTATTTCTCTCTTGCTGACAGGCCTCCGTACATATTCGTATTCTTTTCATAGGAAGACTTAGTTCAACATTTCTTTGTAACATCTGTTTCTTTGCCTTACTCTTGACGCCATTTATCTGCCTCAAACTCTCTTTTTGTAGATGAACAGGAGAAAAACGCTACTGCTAACTTAAAAATCCTTTTACCTTAAACCCCTTAAAGCAAGATTTCAAAATTGACCTCTTCACCCTCAAGTACTGTTGGAGGAATTGGTAGATGCATTCATGATATTTAAGTTGCACAGACGAATCTGACAAAACTTAAGTGCAAAAACCCTGCAGGTGTCTTCAGGTTTATCAGATCTACAGAAGACACAAACAGCAACTTTGTGGTGTTAACACTTCAAAAGAACATAGCTACGTAGCAAAGTGGAAATAAGTTGATATGTGATGGAAGAGACAGAAGAAACTTCTACTGTCATTAAATATTAGATGTTCAATAGAGAAGGGCAGGAGCTTATCAGCCCTTGATGGACAAAAGGCGCAATCTGCCATGCATTTTCTTTTCTATTGTTTTTATTTTTTTTAATTTATAGAACACTTTCATTTATCTATGAAAGAAAACCCACTAACGTTACACTTGTACCCTAGGTCAACCATCTCAATTTAGAGGTTAAAAAAGCAGCATTACATTCTTCCAATTGTAAATCAACCAACAGAGCCACGAGGCAACATTTCCTACTATTCAGTTTTACGTTAATATTTTGACTGTCAAAATATTTGGCAAATTTTTCTAATTTCTTTACATTGCTATGTAGCAGGAAAATGAGTCATAATGTCATGACATGAATTATCTCGTTTCTCAGGGGAAAATAACATTCAACCCTTCTTGATTATGCATGTAGACAGCAGTGCTAATTGGTTATATAATAATTACTGTTATAACCAAGCAGGTTCATCCTAGATTCCCTTATCTGTGACTAGCGCTGCATGTCTTGGCTGAAATTATCGAAAGTGAAAATTCCATTTAAGGAGTGAATTACGTTTTGCACTCAGAAGCACAAAGGCCACTTATATTTCAGTAAACCCTACCTTTAATACCATGGCTCTGCTCTGTTTTGTCTTCTGGCTCTTGCATGTGTTCCTTCAAGGCATCTGTACCTACCAACACCTGTAAGAAGGAAGCAAGAGAAACAGCAACAAAAATGCTCTAATTCTGCAACACTTTAGTGTGTGAAGAGTCCAGTACAATATACCTGAAACTAAGAGCCAAGGACACATATCTTACAGGCATTAAGGTCTTTTAGAAGCCGACTTGCTGCAACTTAGAAGTGAGAATTCTTCCACACGTACACTGACTAACATTGATACAAACAGACAATCTTGCAACTACAGAAATATTGGGTAACACTACACTTGCTCACGGGATTCATTATATCAAAAATCATCTTCAAAAAAGAAAATCCATTACTTTATATCCTCTCTCGTGATTTTTTCCCTCAGAATAACCTCTTCCAAGAATTCTGCTACAAAAGCAGACTTGGAAAAGCTTTTGGTCTCTATGGCTCCTCATAGGACATATCAGGTTTACTCCAGTGCTTTCATTCATTTGTCAAATTGCCAGAGTTACCAGGAGGAGAGGAAAGCAGATCAGAGTTACAGCAAAAAATAAAAATCAAATACCAGCTGTTGCATGTATAAACTCAAGGCACGAAAGGAACCCCATCACAATCTAAATATAGAAGTACTTGAATATAATTACTGCACGTCTTCTCCAAGGGAAATATAGTTTGTGCCATTAGTTACAACCCACTGAGTCAGCCTGGAAGTTCTGAAAGCTAGTATAGACCTATCTGCCAGTACAGCTAACCTAGCTGTTTTACTATGTGATGTTTCAGCAATGAAAAAGGCAAGTAAAGCTCCCCCCCGCGTCC
>WBMW01005527.1:535281-549871 GCA_013396635.1 Penelope pileata
CCATTTTCAAAAATACTACTTCAAGTGTATAATATGGAATAACAAAGCCTCATGAAATAATAATGCTAGCATCCATTTGTCTGATTAGACCATGGTAGTCCTTACACTTTAGCAAAGCTACTTTTAAAATTCAGTCTGTAAATCTAACCTGTAGTGGCAAAATACAGCAACGCGCTAGATTGTGGAAAGATACGAACTCAGAAGGCAGCAAGGGCAAAATCTTCTATGTTCTTTGCATGTCTTATTTTCTTAAAATAAGGAAACATGCACCAGGTAGATGTGATGTGTGTGCACACATTTGAGTCAGAAGGAGGAGGATGTAAGCACAGATACAGCAAAAAGGATATAAATATAGGTTAATGTGTAAAGAAGAACCTTCATCACTCCAAGAACCTCCATCACTCACCTGCTATTATATTACAAAAACTGCTTCACAGTGGAATCTGGATCTAGATTAGAGCAAACTGGTCAAAATTTTCCCTCTTGTCCTTAGGTAAGTATTCTTCTCCAAATCAATACTTTCTAGCAGGACAACACTGAAAAAGAAAGTACTCAAAGGTCAGCCTGAGTGATTTGCAAGATCTGTTTACTTTTTTTAGTTACTAAATGGTTAACGCAGAAGTGTGTGAATTTCCTGTATAGTTCTTCAACAGTTTTATTGCAATAACAGCATAAAGTAACATGGGACAAAAAGTAGAAGGAAGCCTAACTTATTCCCTCTCAGAACAAAGGTTTCAGCAGAGCCGTTACTTACTTGCACTCTTACATCTCATCTCCTACATTACTCTGTTACATATGGGATACGCAGACTAGATCATACTATCAGATTTTGAAAGGAACAATCAGTTAATTTTTTTTTTTTTTTTAACTAAAATGGATTCATATCAGCTATATATGTTCTTTACACCTGTTATAAAAACTAACATATAAAAACATAATTATCATTGCATTTTATAGCAAAAGATGTCTTATGCAATCAAAAACCTCTCATGTGTCACGCAATTTCCAAAACAAACTGGGTGACAAGTGTAGCAAGCAGATAAGTACGTCCCTAATCTAGCAGCAGAAAGTCTCTGATGATAAAAGCTACCAATTAGATCAAGTAGTGGGGAGGATTTTTGACTATGAAGTGGTGAAAGTGAGAAAGAACTCAATTAAGAGAAGGCATGATCTCTATAAAGTCAGTAAAGGTGACCCTGTTACGTAGCATGGGACTCTCAAGATCTTTTGGAAAGTTACTCTTACATCTCTGCTGCTTTACAGAAATCTCTGACCAGCACCACATTTGTTATGCGCACATAACGTGCAGTAACACCCAGACACCTTAGACTGCTAGACTCCATATATACACGCACACAAAGCAAAAGACAGCTCTTATCACAAAGACATTCTTGAACACATGAAAAAGAACATTCTGCTGAATTTTCATGGATTTGCAGTCTACGAAGATACAACATCAGTCTCATACAACACTTTTAGGAGTTGGGGTGCAAGAACACATGGAGGCAACAACAGGAGAACATGAGAACATTTACCCCAACTATGGAGAGGAAATACGTCTGAAATGACAGATAAAAAAAAACTAACTTCTGTCAAATACGTTTGATGTATTTTCAATTAACGTAAAAACTTAGTAGAACACAAACTAGATATAATTATTTCAACTCTCTATATAAAATAGATTCAAGCCATAAAAAAGATGAAAATACTTGGCAGAAACCAAACCTACTATTCCCAGTAGGTATGTTCTTCTAACAGATAATATACAAGCACTTCTGTGAACTGTTCAGGAGACTGACCTGAAAAAAAACGTGTAGGTGTGTTGTTGTGTGTCTAAACAGAAGAAATAAACTGTTTCCCTTATGTTTCATTTATTGACTGAGTGGCAAAAAGCAGCACTACATGAGAGTTATGCATACACACATCTGGAGCTATTTGATTTGAATTCTGAAACGTCACAAAGCCAAAAAATCTGAAAGACTGTTTAAAGACTTACACAAAACTCAGTGACTGATTTTCATGCATTCTTAATACTTTACGTTACTTAGAATACTCTGTCCATATATTAGAAAATGGCACTAGATGTGTAATAACAGTTTACATTGGTTATAACATCTATGTGACCAAACACAGTTGCATAATTTATTTCACTATTTATAGTCTAAGGATTTCGAGTTACTACAGAGATTCTTCAAACACTACACATGTACTTTCCTTTGTCAGTTCTTCTTCACTTGGTAGGTAACAATTCAGAACTAAAATGACAAAATGAGTATCCTGTAACCTGATGAGGTTCAACAAAAGCAAGTGTAGAGTCTTGCACCTGGGGAGGAATAACTGCATGCACCAGTACAGGCTGGGGGACGACCTGCTGGAGAGGAGCTCTACAGAGAGGGACCTGGGGGTCCTGGTGGACAACAGGTTGGCCATGAGCCAGCAGTGTGCCCTGGTGGCCAACAAGGTCAAAAGATGGCTAGGTTGGCCAAAAGGCCAAGTAAATGTCTTAATGAAAGGGGGAAAGACTCTGCAAAGGTATAAGGACCTCCTTCCAAGTCTCATCACCCAGCGAATAATTTTTTAATGATAAATACACTTAAAAACTTCACCTCTCCTACATAGTTTTGTTTTACTTCTGCTGAATCAGCTCATCTGCTTTCTACACATAAAAGATTTAAGAAGCATATTTCTACAAAGAAGTAACACCTATACTTGAGCTCAAACATAGCAATAAACCCATTATGCACTCTTCATTGAGCTAATCCAGCCTCCAAAATCCCATGAACACATTTCCAACATGGCTTTGGGTTAAAGAAGAATTGCTCAAGTCTTCCATCTCAAGGTCATATATAGTTATTCATTTTTCCCTTCATTTACACAAAGCATGAGAACATCTTGTGAGATGAAATGCCACTATAGCACTCAGATCACATTTGTGGAGAGCCTGCTTCACAGAAACCAGCAAAACATGCACATACATATTATAAAACATAAACACAGCATTCTTTACACCCCACCAAATTTCCATCCCCCTGCTTACTTTTCAGCATGTCTTTTTCCCCTACAGGGGCCCATATATGCAGAAAGAAAGGGATAACCCTAAACAGACTGTGGCCTCAATTTAATAAAGACAGGAGCTGAAGGGTGGTTTAATTACTGCAGTGATGCTTGGCCCCACCAGAGTAACCCAAATACACAGGGAATTTGCACCATCCAAACAGATAAGGCATTTCATCAACTCATCTCCATTTAAGACTTTATCTTTGACTTAAATTTACTTCTACCTTTAATCGTTACCAAACAATTTGTTCTACAGGGAGTCAACCATTCTCACAGATTTAATTTATGGCAATTTAAACTGTGTCAAAAAGTTAATAATGTAGAAATAATGCATGGATCTCTCGGTGAGTTTAATCAGCACCCATTAAGGTGTAAGTTATTTTTGCCTTTCTGTTTTTCATGTGTTTTAATTTGAAAGGTAACAAACTCATTTGACTCATCTAACCTCAAAATAGATACCTAATCCACCCATCAAACATTTTACTCACTTTTAGAAGTGAGTAAATTCCACTGTTCCTTTGTATTTTCCTTTAGGGAAGTACAAAGGAATGCTTCCACAAAAAAAAGAGTGAAAGGAGATCTAGGCTCTTGCACGTATATTGATAGTGTCTATGAATCTCGTCTTTATCTACCACTATAAATCAAGAAAATCCTCAATGGATGACTTTTACTTTGATCTAAAAGTGACATTAGCATGGCATGAAATTGGTGCAAGAGAAAAAAAAGAGTTGGGCTAATAATGTATTTCATTCGAACAAGAATCACATCCATAAAAGTGTTTTCACTACTTAGCTCTAAGATGAAGTCACATGAACACATTTTATAAACGCGGCTTCCAGCACAAGCACATGAAAAGCTCATTTCTAGTGTAAAGATAGGTAAGAGGAAATGTCTACCTTCCAGAAAACTATACACTAACAAAACATTTCAAGCAAAACAGTCAGTGAGTTGAAGCCATATGAAACAATGGTGGTGTTTCAGACTATTACGTAAAGCCCATGGAATGGGACTACCTTCTAGTTTCAAGGCTGTTGACATCTCTGAGGTTTTCAGGTTGTAACCTCTACAACTTTGGCACTTAGGTATGAAGATCATAAATATTTCATTCACTGCATTAGATGCGAATTTTTCTCGCTTTCAGTTTACAAGTCTCTAGCACACGTATTTAGCACATCTCATCTGAAGTCACGGCCATCTCTCATTGATGGTCAGACAAGTGATACAAGCCCAGCCATTACGTGAGCAGTTTATACTCTGTGCTACACATTGCAAATGTTTCCAGCTTCACAGGGACACACCAAAAACATTACCTAAAGTAAATGACAAAGTAGGGATTAAAAGATTTTTCCATTTCAATTCTACTGCTTTTTTCTTCCTGTAATCTATATTACCAAGATACTGAAGATATCTAGGCCTAGAAGACAACATAGCCCAACAAGTAGCTGTGCTAGTAATTTATAAATGTTAAGAAAGAAAATGAAACAAATGACAGAGTTTATTGAAGGGATTACATTTTTCTTAATAGAGCTAAGTGATAGAAGTTCCTACATCAATCTAATGATGACAAACTTTTACAAATGTACATTGATTCAATTTGCCAAAGAAAAGTGAAAAAAAATAAACCAGATTTCAGCAAACTCAGGTTTTGAAGTGAAATGCAAAAATAAAGTATTAGCATTAATAATTGCTAAGAAAGGAGAAGAAAATTCTACTAAAAAATATTTTAACAGTGGTAAGTGAAATAGCATTTCAGTGCACAATTGTAATATTCATAGAGCTTCTTGCAGCCCATGGTGCCAGAAGCAGTGGATTAACCTAGTTTCTGTGGGCATAAAACTAGAATCTATTGCTGAGTGCAGCTGTCAGAGCCACCTGCATATCTTTGGCTCCATTCAAGTCTCAGAAGTAAGCCAAAGGGTGATTTCAGGATGCTGCAGTGTCCATTTTAATTCATGCTTGTCAAAATAAATAAATAAATAAAAGAGTGACCAATAAAAGTAGAGAGATTGACAGCCGCTAACAATGCCTGCCTGGAAGGTTGGTTATGCAAAGATGAAATCATCTGTGCTTGTCATATTCGCCCAGCATACACAATAATGTCACTTTGACCTTTGTTTTCACTTGTGTGCTTAAGATGGCCTTCCCTACCTTATTTAGAGAATATCTGGAGCAGTCAGTCAGCAAGCTGCTATTGCCAAGATTAAATAGCAAGCAAAGGTAATTGCATGGAAAAAAATCAAGTCTCACACAGATAAAGGAGAAAGTAAGATAGGGACTTCCAGCTACCAGCAAGTTATGCTCAGACACTTCAAATCAGCACTGGAAAGTTCTGATGCTTATCTAGACTCTTCCAGATAACTTCAAATGTAAATCTGGAGCAGAAATTGGGCTGAATTTTTGAAGTTCTAGCTCATTGCTCGCTACATCCTCGTTCATCAAACCAGAGAGGAAACTCACTGGATTTAGCTCTACACTGCACAGACACTACTTACGCAATGCTAAAAACACAAATGACTGATAAAGACTTATGTTTCCTTTATAGCTCTTATTCATGACCAAAGATACATTCGTTCATCAGAACACAAAAACTGTTCTGTTTTTACCAGCTTGCCAACCGCAAAACTATGTGTCAGCCACCAGGCAGACCTGTCCCAGAAGAGCTGCCCCAGTTCCCTGGTTCTGGGAGCACACCCCAAGGCATTCCAGGCACGCACAAGAACCTCATTTTACATTTTCTGAATCAAGAGCTCGTGAAACATGAGGAAGGCAAAGTCTGGCATGTTCACAAACAGGCTGAACCAGAACAGAACATTCTGATGAGCTTACTTGCCCACCCCACTAGCTCAAATTCTCAGAGCTATCTTCTAGTTTGCTTCAAGCTTCCCAGATGAAGTGAACATGCTGAAAAAAGAAAAAAAATTGCAAAGCAATTAACTTATATGTAAGTATTGAAATAGCTCAGAAGATAACACCGAGAATACTTCCATTAGTTGTTAGAAAAAAAAAAAAAAGCACATTTCTGAAGAAATGAAGACCATTCTGATGGATACATGTGGCCTATTTAAAAAATCATTCTGAACCCTCCTCCTGTTCCACGCACTGTGAAGATGTACGTACATAAGGACACAGTTCAAAATACTTAACACCAGCTCTACACAATTTTCCTTATGTAATATGCTCATTAGACTACTACAGCAGCATAGCATCTGGATTAGATAACTGCTGACAAGTTTTCTCTGTCCAGCAGTGATCTGACTGATATATATTCAAACACAAGCTATGATCAGGCTTTCAGTGCCAGACAGCTGTGCCAGCTTTAGGTGACAGCTGTGAGAGCCCTGCAATATCTATCATGCCTCTGCCAGAGCCACAGAAGAACCAGCAGAGCAGATTATGTGAATGCTCCTCAGCATGTCTCAGTGAAACTTCTTTTTAAATGATTTAATCACTTCCTAATAAGGAAACAGAACCTTTTTTGCACTGACACAATCAAGAGCGTTCCACAACCCATCTGCCAGCTCTGCCTCATGAGCAAGCTTTCAGACAGCAGCATCTAAAACCCTCACCCTTATTTCTGTAGCGACAACCTGAGTAAAACATTGCACGCCCTTATAGCTCTGAAGCCAAGATAAACTTGAGTATCTTGAGAGCAATGTGAAAGAGGATGCAGCTGGCACCCACACATCACTGCTGCCCTCAGTAGCAGCGGGGCCAGAAGGGAGCAGTCGCACAGAGCCGGCCTCATGCCAAGGAGCCGGCCCTGCACAGGGCACTGCGCTGGGGCTCTGCCGTGCAGCACAGTCACTGCACACGCTGTGCAAACAGCAGGCATCCTGCCTTATCCCAGCAACTGTGGATTTGGGAACTCACAGTTTCCAATCACCAGTACTGCCTGCATTTACATCAACTTTGGATTGAAACAGAATGGAAACAGATTTAGAAGTCAAGAACCTCTGAACTAGGTACTACTTTGAACCAAAACAATAAACACAGATAACCTCGGTATGTTTCTACTCTCATCCAGACAGGTGCCATGCGGCAGTCCTCCACTGTTGCTGTGACTAAAGCCCAATGTTAAAAGCTTTCAAGTTAGCTCACAAATAAACCATGCTGCTCTTCCTTATTTCTGTTGATCGCCCATAGCTCTTTAGAACAGGTTTATATGTAATAAAATTTAAGATACAGCTTTTACTCAGGGTTTATACACCTGGTCCAACGTGGCAACAACCTAATGTATTTAGAGCTGATTCATCTCACCTCTGAGGCATTTGTTTTGATTTACTCCAACAGGATGCAGAAACTGCTCATCTGATGCACCTTATTTTTTATCAATTTGCAGTGCAATTTAACAGTTAATAATGTGAAACATTAGAAGTTTTCTTCCTCATAACTTGAGTGTAGCACGCTACTTGAGATTTATGCACATTTGTTATGCACACAAAAATCATTTCGTTTTAATTGAAAGTAGTTCTAGAGTCTACAAAACCAATTTACTTTGTTTTGCTTACTTGTAAAGTGATCATTAATTTCAGAACAGAAAATATTGTTATTAAAAATATTGAGTGCTGTCTTGGGTGAATAACTCATCTATTAGCTTGGGATCAATGCAAATTAATTCACCCAGCACCATGAAAAGGCTGCTTCTGCTCATTATGTTGCATCATGGTAGGAAAAGGTCTGATAAAGAATGGATGAATAGGCAGAACAAATAATTTGTCATACAACTTCCTTTTAGCAGCAGAGTAATTAATTTAGATAAATTATATCAAGTGTCCTGCATTTTATATGAGAATTTCATTAAAGTAATGACACTTTGATGAAGTTCCCCTCTAACACGGATTATCTGCAGGAGAAAATTAGCACTTCCATTCCTCTTTCCTCTTCAGCATCCTCTAGCAATTCCTGGCTATCACCAGCCCTCCACAATCAGCCAAAACTCTCTGCTCTGACTCCAGTCCCACATGGCATCCATATCGCCACTGTCTACATAATACTGCACAGCAGCCCATGGACATCCTTGTAAGATTCATGCCTAAAGAAATTCAAAATTAAGACCCTTAATAATGCCCATGGCCACAGAAACATCCTATTTGTAATAGTTTATTTGTGCATTGCACTTTTTCTGATGCTGATGCTTATGTAAAATTCAACTACTGCTGAATCAAGACCTAAATCCTGTTTCTGGAACTACACTCACAGAGAAGAGAGACATGATTACAACAGCCATTTAGTTTCTGACCATCTCTCCATTTGATTTCTGAGGTCAAGGATAGTGTGCAAAAGGCAACCTCTACATCAACTGATCTCCCTCTGCTTGCTATGAAGGTATTTTCACAGGAAGCTTACAAGTCTATAAAGTTTAAGAAACTAGAGTGAGAAACATTTCAGGCACTCACTGCAAACCTAGCCAGAAGAAAGCCTTTCACTATATGCCACCAAAAATCCTAAAATGGGGTCATCAGATGAGTATCTCAAGTCCCAGAATGATACAGCAACCAACATTACCCACAGCAGGAAGCCAAACTGAAAGCTGAAATCATACACTTCCAGGTGTGACACCTGATTGAGAGAACTATTGGAGAGCAAGTCCCAAAGAAAGCATACTGACTGGTGAATAAGGAAAGCAGACGTAGAATACTACTTCAAAGTGTGGCATGCTGTACATTGTTCAAGCTGATTTCCAGGGGTTTACCTGAGTTTGTTTTTCCTAGAGTACCATGGAATACAAACCTTCAAAGTTTATAGCGGCATCTTCTATCATGGCTCATTTCTAAGATACAGGCCTGACAACAGAATGGTCTTTGACTTTGGCAGAGATGGAGGGACTACACAACTCCCATGTAAGTTATCTAGTGCATCCCCAAAAAGTTTTAATCATCCCAAATGCTACAATGCTGAGCAAGAAAAGATCAATCTGTGTCCAGCAGTCAACTATCTTTTCTAGAGGAAAAAAAGAACACACACACAGAAGGAAGAAGCAAGCCAAGGTTAGCAGGGAGATTCATAGGGTACCACTAACATAAATGCAAAGTTGAAGCAAATTACTGCCACAAAGCAAGAGGTGCCCTTTACACTCATCTTCCTTGCCTCCTGAAAGCCACATATACCTCTCCAGCCAGTCATGTCTGAAAAGTATTTTCTTCGTAATTAATTTTATCTTTATCTTTTACTAGACCCTCTTCTGAGGGGAAAAAGAAGGGATATCTCAGCAACAGTAAGTCAGTGAGCAGCTAAATTGCAATGTCATCTCCACATTGTGAAAATTAACATTTTTCAAGATGGTAGGTAAAGCACCAGATAAAAAGAAATAACTCATTGTAAGAGTAAAAAGTAATTTTTTCAGACTGATTAGATCTTCAATTCTGATTTTTTTTCAGCAGAATGAGAAAAGTCACATTTAATAATCAAAGTTATAGCCTCTTTAAGAAGGAGATTAACTCCTAGAAGGGAAAAAGAAAGGGTTATTCTTGCTTCCTGAATTTTAAAGGAAAAACATATTTCAAACAGCCATGAACTTATCTTTGTCTTCATCACTACAATTTATTGTAGCTCATGTTAGAGGATAAAACAACACTGCATCTAAAATTAGCTGACCCATCCCTCTTCTATGTAGTTTTAAGATAATTTAATTTGTGAACTCAGACATCCATCAGCCAAAAGGAAGACCAGAAGGGCACTTGGTCTTGGAAGAAAACCCTGCCTTCACAAGCAACAACAAAGCACCAACACAAATAAACAGGAAAGTAACATATCTTCATCATTTGAATTAAGAAACAACCTTCTCCAACTGGAAAAAAAAATACATATTTAACATTTTAATAATTTAAATCATCACAAGAAAGGGTCCAGAGTGATCAGTCTCTCCTTGCTGAAAGATCAAGGACCTCAAGCATCAAGGTATACCGATGCTGTATTTCATAGCAAAGGCTTGTATCCCAGTTTAATATAAATGTAAAGAGAGAGAGGATAGTGACCTTCTGCAAAATTTACCTTGGAATTTAAGAATCAATCTTTGATGATTCCTATAACTTCCACCAGCATCTCTTCCAAATGGAGAAGTTTCCAAGTGGAATTGGGTATACCAGCAGAAAGGAAGCAGTGATATCTACAGCATTTTACCTACTTTGAGCTAGTTTTTAATGTTTGGTTCAACTTACAGTACTAATTCACGATTTGATCAAAAATTTGGATTCTTTTGGATTTGCAGTGTTCTCCTTTATGTATCAGCTTTATACAAACAATATATGCAACATACTTTCATAAATGATTATCACATACCTTGAAGTGAATTGATTCAAGATGAAGGTAACTCTGGTAGATCATTACAAGACAGATCATTACAAAACCACCTCGCTGTCCCTCAATGATCACAAACACAGTTCATTAAAAAAGAAATGAAAGGAAAAAAAAAAAAGCTTTTTTCCTCCACTTTTTCAAAGACATTTGAGAGGGAATATTCTGCAGCATGTCCTGGAGCTCCTCAGGCATACAGGGTTGATTCAGATGAACACACGTGACTGACTATACACTCACATATCAGAAAGATGTCTCTTACATGAAAAAAATACATTAATTGAGAGGAACTCAAATATAAACGTCATATTAATAGACATTCTTGGAGCTCCACAAGGTTATGACCAGGATTTGAACACCAAAAGATTCCCCACTTAGCAAACTGAATTGATTTACACATTTTGCTACTGTTTAATAAATCAATGGTTCCATATCTGTCTGACCGTATTAGAGCTACGTTACAACAGAATGAAGCTTTGCTTCTTTGCAGCTTTGCTCTGGCGGCAGCTGCATAACCCAAAACTCGTAAACTGAATGAGAAGCATTGCACTGCACTATCATGTCTGTGCTACCCATGGGTATTTCTTAATTTTTAAATACAACAAAATTGCTATAATCTGAATGTTTTGCAGAGCTTATGTGTTTTCTTTTTCATATGCAAGCGTCTTACGTACTCAAACAGCTCCCATGCTTATGTAGCTCTGTGCATGACACACTATTTATTTTGGCATCACATAGCCATTTCTTGGAAACAAAAGTCTAACGTATACCTGGTCCACACATACAGCCCTTGGTGATGCCAACAGAAGACAGGAATAACAAATACAAAAACTGCCATGCTACAAGGTGCAGAAAACTTGAACCTAGTCGGTGTCTGTGTGCGCAAATGCCTGAGGCGAGTGACCAGCATTACCACGAACACACTGCTTTAAAAGAACACGCTTAAGGCCAAGCGTAAGCCATCTTAGAGTCCTAACCCCAGGTTTGACCATTTTGCCGGTATTCCCCTAACAGAAAACTAGATGAAAATATCAAGCGAGTATCTTAAAAGTTATATTTTGACTGGTCATGTTTGAATCACCACTAGATCAGCTCATCTCTTGGATTTACATGCACAAACTCCATCTGAAAGTTCTTTCACATACTGGTGCTAAAAATGGAAATATCCTAGTACAACACAATTTTGTCGTAGGACTGCTGCTGTGCCACGTGACAGTACTGCAGCAGTAGTACAAACACAGAACATAGACTTACGTTTCTAAATGCTGCAGAGCAAGGGCCTTTTTTCCCCCCCTCACTGCACCCCCGCTCCCTGCTCCCAAAAGAGCTGGTAATGCAAGATAGATCACTGTGCAATGCCTTCTCCTAAGTCTTTTTCAGAAGCAAACACTGAAGTTTTAAAGAATATGATTAAAATGACTTAGACTATTGGAAATCCTATTTTAAGCTTGCATTCGTGCTAATTTGAAATTATCCAAAACCAGTAGGCTTAAAGGATGAACAAGTCATTTAAAAACTGAATTAGCATTTCTGCATCATCTACAAATATATGAATAGAAAAACAATAAATTCTCGGCCTTCGGTAATCTTTCTATCATCAAAAGATTCTTGAGAAAAATTAGAATGTGCATTATAGGGCAAAACAAAGGGGGGGGGGGGNCACAAGCCAAGCTGCAGTAGAGCCTTCCTGCTATCCTGATAGCTGCTAAAGAACTCAGTACAGAAGTCTCACAAACTCCTTGTGCCAACAGGCAGCATGGAATGTTCCACTGCATGCTTTTGGACTATTGGAGAATTGCAGATTCTCTTCTGTCCCTCAGACCCATACCTGGTGTAGCCTCATTCATTTTACATAGATGCTCTCTACTAAAAGCCACAGAACCACACTGAACCGTGTTCTGCTCCTCAACTTTACATTAGGCTTTCTTTTTATTATAACAACTTTTCTAAGGTAAAAAAAAGCTCCTCAGGTCGGACTTGATCTGCCTGCACAGCTGTGCCAAAATGCTTCCAGCCGAGCCCGCAGTATCTCGGCTTTCTGTTCCCAGCCACCTCCAGGGAAGAGCCCAACAATTTGCTCAATCACATCAAAGCACGCTGCGTTCATGACTCGGTCAGAGGACTGCTGGGCATTTAATTGCAGCCCAGCATCAAATCATTTTGACAACTTATGAAGAAAAATCTTAAGGAAAACACCAAACACTATTTTCTATACGTTATCAGGAAAGAGAAAAGCCTAATTAGGGGGAAAAAAAAAACAACTCAAAGAGATCTTTAGCTTCTATCAAGCAGATTACAAAATTATTAGACCTAAAGTTAATTAAAAACTCGAATCAAGTTCATCTACATTGTTTTAGACAAGAAAAACATTACAATTTTCAACAATTAAAATGCTTTTCACTTGCCTTTTCTTTTCCTAACGCTTCTCAAAAGGTAACATTTCCCATTTTATTTCCCCCACAAGTGCCCTCTAAATTTCTTACCCATACCTATTGCACATAGCCAACAATAAGAAATAATGTATGACTGTGTATGAGAGATGGCATTCTAGTCCCTTGGAAACAGAAGGCAGAGTATGTCATTTCCTTTCCCTCAGCTGGCCAATAGCAACAATTTGAACCCTCTAACAGTCTGCTGTTAAAGACAGTATATTCAGCAGACTCGATAAAATAAGAGTAAGATTTATCTGCAATAAGTGCCCAGGCCATCCATCCCACACACATTTTTATTTATAAAAGGTCTCAGTGTGCCTTTCAGCACCTTCTAACAAAGCACAAGACCCTGCAGCAGAGCGCTCAAGGAAGGGCTCTGCAAGGCTCAAGCAACTTGAGCTAACAAAACTGTAGGTGAGCTCAAAACCAGCACTCCTACCTCACCACAAAGATAAAAACATCTATGCTGTAAAAATGCAAAACAACTTCAGTTTGCTAAACTCAGTGCATACTTTGAAAAGAATTTATCACTTCAGGCCAGAACTTTGCCAATGGTCACACAGAGCTCATGAGGCAAAAGTTCTTCAAGTCCTATAAATAGCCTTGCTGCAAGCCTAATGCTCACTCCTCTGGTATTCTATTTTTCCTTCTTTTACTCACTGAGAAATGAGTATTTCTGAACTTCAATTCAAACTTTATCAGGTTCTTACCTTAAGGGCTTTTAATGCTTGTAGTCAAGTCTGTATCCACATGATTATACTTCACTTACAACATGACTTGTGGACCTAGGGAATACAAAGGAACAGGAATAAAATGGTACAGACATTATAAACAGTTTCATAGAAGCATCTAAAAGGAGTGAAGTTAAAGGAGCTAAAATAAAATAAAATAGAAACAGAAAGGCAGCATAGCAACTGAGGTTTTATTTTTCACCAAAAAAATGACAACAAATGTGTGCAGCAAAGCCTCCCACAAAGTTTTAGCTCTTTCTAACATTTGCAGAGTTGTCAAACAGGCAATGACTTTAACCCATTTCACTTGATGCTGTGTGAGAACAGCCATACAGAAAAGCTAGAACAGAGTAATGTGTTTTAAAGAATTTTGCTGGAGTAGCTCCTGTTTGAATAAAATAATATAGAAGCAATAGAATTATACACAAAGTTGAAAAGCTGACAAACGAGTATTAATTCCCAGCAAACTGTCAACATCTTCACAAGACATTAGTGATAGCACCATGGGGACAGGGCAGACAGGACCATAATCCAATACCAAGGTCTTACAAGACCAGCAAGAATTGATCACTTTCATCAGAAGTGACCACTACAAAAATCAGTCACATATCTATATGGAGAAAGTTGAGGCCTCACGCATCTTAAATTCAGGCTAGGCAGAAGACACAACCAAACAGTTCTCATGTAGTGATAGCTTAAGCATTTAGAAATTCCAATAAAGCAGAGACAAGTTATGCCAGAAGCTCAGCTGCAGGAGTAGTGACTGCATAGATGATCCGTGAAGTAAATGAGCTTCATAAATCACTAATTGCTTGACCAGCTCCAGCAGAAAGAAGTTCCTACATCTAAGGCAACATCTCTGAAAAATCTGACAGCAACTTTTAGTAAAAGCACTGTTTTCTCCAATAATGATAATTTTTAAAAAATGTCTCCCCTACAGTCACTTTATTTCAGTGGGCCAAAGTGTCCAGAGCCTTATAAAGTATTTTGTAAGAACCAAGTTTCCATTAACTGATCATTACAGCTACCTCGCAGATTACGTGACTCTTTAAAATTATGTTAAAAAAAAAAAAAAAA
>WBMW01005527.1:549886-572584 GCA_013396635.1 Penelope pileata
AAAAAAAAAAAAAGCCTTCCCAAGAGCTGTCATGCTCAGATATGACCACTAAGAAACAAAGCATTTTGAAAAACCTACTATATCTATTTCTGTTATAAAGGTAAGTTTGATATCTAATTAAAGAAAATTCTGCTTTAAGCACAAATTTGCTGAGTAACATTAAACTGAAGTAAAATATTGCTCCAAATGTTTTTTCATAGCTGTCCACGTTTTCAAACTGTTTCAAAGAGAAGCCAGGAGACCTATCTGTGCACACAGCTCCCTCCCCAGCAGTGATGGCAACTCCCCCAGCAGCTCTCAGCCTGGCTTTCTGAGCTCTATCAGAAAAAAAAAAAAAAAAGTCTGAATCTCATTTGCCGCTGCAGGTGGGTGCAGGAAGGCTCATGCTTCCAGAAAGGTACATGCAGGTCTTTATCCTTGACTGCCAGGCCAGTAAGGTCCGCAGGTTCATTGTTTCCTCAGCTCAGAGCTTAAGTGCTGCCTTTCCTTTAGTGTTGGTGAGTTCAACTACAAGTGGCTGGCGCTGAACAAAAAGGAAAGCTTGCATTCCCAAAGTGGCAATTTGCATTACAGAAAAGCTATGTGACTTCTAGCCTACCACATTTGAGGAAATAACTGCTACATCATCGTTCAGGCTCGGTAAACTACCCTTCAGTCCACAAGCACAGAAACCATTTCTTCTTAAGAAAAGAAGATAACGTGGCATCTCCCCAACAAGGCTAAGTGTAGTTACAGAGAAGAGAATATAGCCCTTGATCTCCAAAGATTCCAAGCGTAAAAGTTATTCAGTGTATGTTAAGGTAATTAATAACCCACGTTTCCAACAGTACTTTTTTTTTTTTTTTTTTTTTAAGAAAAAAAGAGAATTCCATCTTCTCCTGCTTTATTTTGCATATGCCCTTTCATAAGATACGTAAGAACAGACCCAACAAAGGACTTACTTCTCCCTTTCAGCAGCAATTCAACTCCTTAGTGCTTTTGTATCACTCTCAGATGCTTAAGATTGTCCCAGGGTGAAGTTATAAGTGATCAGCAGGTAGGCTTGGACTGAAAGAAGCCCAGTCAAGTCCTCTTCAGGAGCTCAGCTGCATGAAGACACTTGAATGCCCCACTAAGGCTGCAGCATTCACTGTCACCAAAATGCAATGACTGCAGCTGGCAGAGAAATCCAGCCCTTTCTAGACAATGTCATGGTCTGAGCAGTGGACCCAGTAAAAAGAACTCAGATCAGCTCTTCTTAGTCTAACAGGTTCACACCCCTGCCTCCTCCTTTCTGAGCAGACACCATCATAGTTAAATAGTTCTTAGAACTGAAACAATTTAGAACTAAGTTTTTAAGGAAAACATTCTTATATGGTATGTTTTTAAAGTGCAGAAGTAGTACAAAAGAGAAAAAAATCATTATTCAGTACAACATAGATAGTAAGAAAAATTCAATTAAGAATTAGCCATAAGCTGTATAATATAACACAAATTGAGCACTGCAGCACACGAGGTAGAGCCTGACTTCTCAACTCATTATTTTCTTTTCCTCAGTTCTTAAGAAGGGAAAACCAAATTCATACAAAAGATGATTGCAGATTTGGGCTGAGAGAAAAGCAATTTTCCTAGTGGGTTTATTTGGACTTTGCTATTGAGCCCTCCTCTGAAAGGTACTTCATGCCAGAAGTAGAAGTTCTGTTGTGGAAGTAACAACAAGATTAAGAATGTCAAGCTTCACTAACACTTCAATGAAAAATTACCTGGTTGGACTTGTTAGATCTTTTTCCTTTCGATTGAGCTGTGCATTGGGATAATTCATTGCATGGCTTCCAAAAAAGCTTTCAGTCAGCAGCACTTCTGACTGCCTTAGGGTAAGAAAAGTCTCCTGTCTTCATCTCCCATGGAGCTTTAAAACTGGGTTGGATTTCTCCTCATGTAGAGATGTTCTGTCTGCCTAAAAGCTAAATTAGGGTTAGATCTGAATCTATGGCAAGTCAAAGGGAGAAAAAAAATAAAAAGCAACACTAAATGATGTCAGCCTAAGGGAAATATTCTAAACAATAACATTGCACCATGCAGCTTTCCTCCCTCCTTTCTAGAGAGCCAGCCTCTCTGACTCTGAATTCAGTACACTGCTGATCTTTGCTATTACATCAGTTCCTTTCATACTGACATTCAAGGAAATTATTTGCAACTTTAAAACAAAGTGACTGTAGGTGATCATTTCTATTGCTCTAATACATGAGAGGAAACAGGAGGGTGCATTCCCGTAGCAGTCAAGTTAACCAAACTCACTGAAGTGACATTTGTGTGGCTGGGCAATAAGCAGCTCAGGGAGCTGATCGGCTGAAAACCAGCACTAATGAAAAAACTGAAAGTCTTGATATAGATCAGCTAAGCCAGCTCACCCTAGGGTCATGTGCACATCAAAGCCAAGAGGAACATTTGCCAGGGAGAGTGGCCATGCACAATTAAAATTGTATTAAAGCACTGCAGGTCCATACTATCAGATTCCCTTCACTTTACCTACACAGTTCAACTGAAGATTAATGGTGTGAATGATCAGATGATTAGATACTGATTTCACCCCAGAATTACACCTCCATTTTATCTCAAAATGAAGTCAGCCACCTCCTTATGCCATTCAGGTTTTAAATTCTTTAAGTGAAAGACTGTTAGGAGAGCATGGCTGATGTTAATTTACTGTATGATTTACATCAAGACAGAACTACTTTTCTTAACCTGAGCTCTGAACCCATCCATTTCCCTGGAGCCGCATAAATTGCATTCCATGTACTGAACTGAATGGAGTTACTTCTCTGCAGTTTCCAGACATGCGTTTTCTCTCCCTGTTTGCCCTGGTGTATTTCTGAGTGTGCTGCTGAAACATGCAGCATGAAGCAAACGTTTATCTTCTGGAGCACTAATTCACAAAGACAGGCTTCAGGGGGTCCTGACGGCTTCCCTCCCCCTCCCTAAGTGACTGGAGGAGAAAAGTTATTCTCAAGTAACGAGGTCTGAGATTCAGTGATGTCTTTAGACTTCAGCAATCACTTGCAAGGGTTTTAATACTATTATAACCCTTTAACATCAAAAGGGAAAATTACTCAAATAATTTCAGTGGTTCAGGAAAGCCAGCAAAATCTATTTTAATATGAAATGATATAAGCAGGAAATAACTTGTGCATACAGTGATAAAGTGTCAGTTCAGTCTTCCTTCTCCCTTGGTAGCTGCCCTTAAAAATTGATCACCAGAAGATTTCCTTTTCTCAGCTTAATTCAGGAATTATTATTACATTTTCCAAAATGTACATTAAAATAGTAAAGGACTGGTGTTTAAGTCCTGCTGATAAAAGCTGCAAGATGAATAATCATAAAAGCCAAGAACTGAAGTGGCCCACTCCATCCCCAACCCTCCTCTCCATGCATTCACGCACTTGGCAGAGCACGTAAAAGTTGCTTGTATGATGCCAAACTCGTTTCCAAACTTCTTGAACTTCAGGGCCATGCTCCTTGATGAAATAAAGACTGCACTCCATTCTGAAAAGCTGGAGGAAGGACCTCGGGACTCAGGTGGGAGCAGGGCATCACTGCTGCAGCTCTGCCTTCCTGGGCTCACTAGGGACACACGCTCCAACGCCTGCGCGGCCGTACTGCCTCGCTTCCTTACAAGCTAGTTGCTGCGCTAAATCCCGGGGATTAAGAAGTTGTGAGGAAATATTCTGAGGGAAGCAAGTCTAAAAGACTGAAGAACAGAAGTGGAGGGGGAGGGAAGAGGGAATGGAAATCTCTTTTCCTCTGCTGCCGTCCCTCGTTCTGCTCCCGGCCCACACGCTCGGACGCGGAGCTCGGCAGGACGCCAGGAACGGCTGCTGCAGAACGGTGCAGGATTGCCATCTACAGGCCTCGGGAAACAAGACGCTTCCATTCAGACGACAGCCAAAAGTTGAAGAAAAGCAAGTATGAAATAGGTTGTATTCTCCATATAAATTCGGACCACGGCCTTTTTTTTTTTTTTTGTTTAAATACTTTGACTCGGAACATTGATCTGCAGTCCACAGGCAGAGTAACAGTTAAGGCTTATGTGACATGGCAGAAAAATTAAGACGGCATGATAAGAATTGTTTCATTTCTAGTAAGCTCCACATATTCATGCCTCATCTCTTATCATTTTCTTATAGCTCTAGGAGATTGTGATATGCTCCTGTTTTGTTTTTTTTTTTTTTTTTTAATTTTGCTTTTCTTGTTCCTATTTTGGTAATAAAGCAAAAGCTAAGAACATAGCCACTAAGACTCTCACACACAGCTGAGAAAATCATCATAATATTGGTGGGGTCCACACTGGGTTTATTATTATATTTATTATTTAATCAAGGTTTTATTATCATCACTGCTACATCATCTGGGACTGGCACTGCAGGAACAGTCACAAAACCCAGCAGCACGCCTGCCTCGGCAGACAGGAGCTCATCCCAGTGCTCCTGCAGCCAATCCCAATTCCATGTGATATTATTGAGAAAAAGGGGACAGAGCACTGGAGATTTCTTCATACTTGCTTTATTTACCTCAACTAGACATAAATTTAGAAAATCTTTTTACCACTACACTTTTCTCAGTAAATGCTGCAGGAGGAGTCAGCAAAGTGTTTACTGGCATGCAATGCTGTAGGAGATGTAGGAGTGAATAGTCATCTCTACCCCCACCATACATAAGGATTAGGGAAATGTTGAGCACTTTTCTGCTTCACGGACCAAGCAAGCTGGAGGAAAAGCTCCTGACAGAAACAGCTCGGTTCTAATCCTTAAGACAAAGAGCTAGTACATTAAGCCATGGCTCTGAGCATACGCTGGGGCTTAAGGAAGACAAACATTAGAGGGACACCAGTACCATCTCCAACCTAAGCACAACAAATGTCAGACTTTCAAACTAAGCTAACAAGGTTTAACAGGATTCAACCAGATGAAGGTAACAAACACACTAGTAAAAAGCATAAGGGAACTTTAGACTCAGCCCGGAGCAAACCCAAACCTATAGCTAGCATTTCTGGATTACTCAGGTAGAGGGATTTGTTGTATTTTCTGTATTTATCCCCTTTATAAACAAAGGTCAATAAAACCACAAAAAAATGAAATAAAAATCTAGCTACTCCATTAAAAATCCAGAAGCTTGAAAAATACATGAAAGCATCTTCATGATGGCCTACATGAACATATAGTGTACCTTCAGATCAAGTGTACACCCTAGTCAGGGCTTTCAAATTGTTTTTTTGTCATACGAAAAATCTTACCATCCTGAAAAGAATGAGTTACTATCACATAGGAATAAAGCACATTACACACCTTTCTCTGAAGTCATGAAATGTATGTCATATATGAGGAAAAAAACAACCAACAGATTTCAGTATCTTACCATAAACACTGAAATCCTGCTGCTGGAGCTGCAGGATTGACCACAGACCAGCGATCCAAGTGTAATGTGGTTAATAAGATTTTAATAAAAACAGTGTTAATTCAAATGCATTTCAGCAAAATGTTTCCACCGGTTTAGATAAAGCTAGCTTAAAAAGGGATAATGACATGCAAATCTAGTTTTCTGGGGGAAGTTCAGACCATTTTAATTTGTTGAATTTAAACAATCTTTTCTGGATGCCACGTAGATACTCTGACTGCCCACTAGTGGCTAGCAAGAAAGTGGTCAGAATCTCAGTGAGCCTGAGTCAATCTCATCCCATATCCCACTTATCCTGATAACTTGCTCATTTTCAATTGGAGAAACACTACTGATAACATGAAAGAGACAGGACTTGCTAAACATGTGAAATTTCAGCTGAAATAAAAGGGGATGCTGAGCCCTTTGCAAGATCACTCCTTAAAACCTGTGATTGGAGTAGAAATAAGCACAGGGAAGATTCACCTTGGAAAGCAATGGCAAAGGACTTGTCTTATCAGCTGAAGAGTTTTTAAAGGCAGATAAGTTTTAAAGTTTTAAAAATCATGAACTGAGCAGTAGCAGTATCGAGAGAAATCACTGAAGTCAAGCCAGGTTGCAAGAAGTTTCCATTATTGAACTATGCACTGTTTTCTTCCATATTCTTTCTTTCTGGCTGAAGGAAGATTTTAATTTATTCCTTTCCTTCCCTGGCCATCATCTGCAGCAAGAAGCAGCAAACATGGACACTAAACAAATGGACTGAACAGAAATAAGATGAAAAAAGTATTGAGTGACTGCTGCTGGCAACAGCAAACAGATCACGGAACAAATGATTATAAGACAAACCAGATCAAATTCAGAGATGCACAACGAATGGAATGAAGTAGTGGTGGGCAGAAAATCCATCCTATTGATGTAATAGCAGATGGACCAAACTAGTGACAGCACAAAGCCCAGATACACTAGGAAAAAGAAGTCATGAGACTGTTAGATCTCCCGAAGTATGGGGATATTATCCTTAGTTTTGAGAGGTGACTTGATGCTCAGAGGGAATGAATAAGGCATAACAATAAGTGGCAAGAAACACCACTATTTTTTTATTGACTGAATAGAAAAAATAATGAAAGATGCCTGAACCTCAGACGCCTGAACAACAATACCCGTGCCTCTACCAAATCCACCCTTCTTCTAGATGCTGGGAGTGTTCAATAGCAAGATATTTTAGGAGGAGAGAGAAGCAAACATAAGTTGTGTCTTTACTAGCAAAGAGGACAAAGTATGCAAGAGTATGCAAAATAACGGAGTGATATTATCACAAGTAGGTTGGACTGAATTAACTCTGCTTGTGCTCAGATATTTCCTGGGACTAGGTTAACCTTACACTTAGACTGAACAGAAGACTCACTAAATTCAAGAGGAACGCATTTGCCAGATGGTTTGCAAATATGGAGCACCAGCTGCAGTCTTCTAGCACAGCCTCCAGTTAGCAGCCATCATGCATTCATGTTTCATCCAACAAACTAGAGCTAGAAGCTCTAGTTAACCATTAAAACCTCTGGTTAATGGAAACCATTATAGCAATGGAAACTTTTTGTGTTTTCTGATGTTAATCAGAAAAAAGTCACTATGAAATATCCAGAAATTACATAAGCACTGGATGGGACGCAGACTACATAATTAATACCTTAACAAAAGCACCACCTTCACTCAGTACTTCTGTCACGCTAGTTCATGCCCAAATATATTCTGTAAATCTAGTTAACAAAATGAAGTGTAAGAAACAAATCCATTTCTTCTACTTGTTTCCTGTAGTCAGAAAGGAAGAATCCCCCCCCCAGCTCCACAACGCACGGCACAGTTCCATTTCTGGATTTATTTTAGAATATCAGGAGTCTTCATCCTTGTCTCAAGAGCCATAGCTGGAAATAACGGGCGGGGCAAATTGAACAATGGAAAAAACTGTTTAGGCAGGAACAAGATACACCAACTTCTTCTACATTAAAAAAATTGAAATACATCATATTCAGAAAAAAAACCATACTATTTAGGACACTTTTATAGTGGCATCTTCTAAACAACCTGTAGAAGTTGTAACAAGGCCCAAGAAGTGCAGATATCTAAAATGATATTCTGTCAAAACTTTTGCTCAGTGTCAGGTTTGATCAGAATAAGTGGTTTCTAGCCCTGCTGTCTGAGAAATCCAAACTATATTAAGTAGCTCCAGGTCAAAGCAACCTCAGTTACATGGCTAGAAAGCAGAGTAATCCTGGCTACACATAAAAATTATTCTGAAGTATCAGAAACCAAGCTTTGCTTCACCTTCCAAGGTGGCTAGCAGCAATAGGCCGCTCATTCTGTGACAGAGCACAGGTGGACATCACAAGATCATTTGCTTTACTGCAGTATATTTTCTTAAAACTAGTCTACTTGCTTCCCCAGATTTTATTCATCTAAATACCATGACAATCTCACAGCCTTGCACTGATATATCCTTTCTACCACATCAGCATTTCTATTTAATGTATTTTTAATTCAGAGTATAATATGAAATCATTTGGGAAAGCCACGCTCAGCTTTAATCTTTTCTGTGAATAATTAGCAACTTGGCAACAAAGGACACTCTCTCACTGGATTGACACGCATTCCAGTGTCAAAACATCTGCATTTTTGCCAAGGGGCAAAATGTACTGTTTATTTCTTTCCTGTTTTTCTAAGATAAAACAGAAAGTGAAGTTTTGAGGAGAACCCAGGCCCACTTTTCTTTTAACCATTCCCATTTACCAGCGTAGCACAGCAGCTTTGTTTGTCTTCCTGAGAAGTAACATTCCTGTCACCCAACTCTAATAGCCCTGACACAGAGACAGAGGTAGCTACCAAGCTGAAGTTCACAGAAAACATTCAGATAACCCATAAGTCATTCTACTGATTTCAGATCAGCCTGCGGCACCTTCTGTTCCATGAGAAGCAGCTACTCCATCACTGAGCCACCGCGCAGCCTTCAGAGCATGCTGCCTGCTTTTGGCACGTTTGAATGGCACCTGCGCTGACCGCGCTGCCCAGCAGTGCTGCACGTGGCACCCTGTGCTCCAGCTCTGGCACCCACAGCAGCAGCCATTTCTTGCTGGTGCACAAAAAGCCAACAGTCAGGGGATGCAAAAGCAAATAAACCAGCTCGCTTATACACAGGAGGGGAGGCATTAGCCATGTCCTACCTGCCCTCTTTGTGGGGAAGTTCTCCCCAATAACCTTTGGTTGGTCAGGCTTCAGTTGTGCTGCCTTCACTGTTACATTGTTGAGTTTTTGAAAAGCTCAGAATTGACACAGAAGAGAACAGAGGTGAGATGGAGCACAGGACTTCTTGAGTAAGGAACCAAAGTTCAGTAAAGCCACGTGCTGCCCTCAGGCAGCATCCAAGCTGAAAACACACAGGCTGCTGGTTCTGCGCTCAGCTCACTGGTTAGCGTCCATCTGCAGAGCTGGAACTGAAAACAACTGAGGGGCTGTCATCTTCACCACCCAAACAGCCTTTGCGTGTTTATTTCCTTTCCAATTGAGTGAAATACTCTCACCTAAAGTTACGACCTGACAAAGCGTAATCCCCTGGGTCCCTCCAAATCCTCTGTGCACAACATGTACAAGTGCAGCGTAACAGAAAAGGTATTCTCAGAATTAACTGCCACCCTGAACAAACAAACAAACTGAAAGGGAAAGGAGAAAGGAGAAAGACTACTCAAAAGGAAATTAAACTTCGTTTCAGGTCAGTCACCAAGAGATACCAAGCTCTTCCACACCTCTGACGGTCACAGCCCAGGACACATAGCATGAAGCCAGAGAAAACAGTAACTGGCCCTGAAATGCCAAAGTGAAAATCTCTTGCTGACATCAAGAGAGCTTTACACTCAATTTTGCAGCATGGATAGAGGCAAGCTAACTCGTCATTTCCAGATCTCACTGCAGCAGCTTAACTGCAGCAGTCTGAAAAATAACCAAAGAAACAAAAACCACAAATGACTGAGTTTTCCTTCTGCTGGTTCCTGCAAACCAATTTGCAAGTGACTTGCATAGGCTTGTGTTTGGCAGGGCAAGAGCAGAAAAAATGTTAGACCCCAGAAAGAAAGAAGGAAGAACTCATTTCTATTAAGACGTGCAACAGTAACCGCAATGAAGAAACAACAGACATTTTCACACATTTGTCTGTGACAGTAAATTACTGCAGCTGAAGTGAATCGGTAAGCTGCTCAGCTAGGAGCTCTGATCCTCACTTACTGAGATGAGGATCGACTTGCTCTTTCAAGTACACGACAACATCCTGTCATGATCAATAATAAAGAAGCTGAGATTTAAGAGTCCACATTCTCTGCTCCTTACATAGAGGATGAAGTTTGGATTAAAAAACCCTAACAACTGGGGATGCTTCATACCCTTTTTTAAGTAATCAGATTTCATTTTCTCCCTTTTGCAACAGGAATACGTTATGTTCTCTTGCACTGTCTGAGAAAATTGCACGAACCATAGTTACCAGACAAACACTATATTAAACATAAAAAAAGTTCACATCTAAGGGCAAAACTCGCCCAAACTTCTCTCAGGGACCTGCGGACAAAAAGGACCCACAAAACTCGAGTGAAGTCTCTGACAGCTGTGACTAATTCTGCACACAACACATCCCCATATCTTTACTACATTTTAACATAGTATTCCTTTGAGAAATCCAAAATTGCTACTTTGCAGACACATACCATCCTGGAGAAAATACTCCGGGCCTGGAAAGAGTCAGCTTTGTCATCAGGCTATTACAGAGGCCAAGCCTAAAAATATTCCCTTCCATGTTTTCAGAACTTCCTCTCTCCTGGAGAAATTAAATACAGAATGAGTACTGCACAGACACAGACAGTTATCCCCTGATATCAGTAGCCTGTAGGATCTGTTCACACAACCAAGGAAGGATGCAAAAGCATTTGGTTGGTTGATGGGTTTGGGTGAGGATTTTGCTGTCTTGTCCACCTCCTCTTCCCCTGCCATAAGGCAGTTGCTATCACAAGGCTACTGAAGCTCAAGGATAATTTTAAAAAGCTATCTATACAAAGCACACAGAAAAAAGAGCAGAGAACTTCTCTTCAGTATTGCATAGGAAAGAGGTTTGTATTTGTTCTTTCACACTAGCACGCAGGAATACTAAACACAACTTCAGTAACATGGGGCTGTTTTGTACAACGCAAATAGGTGAGCTATTTGTTCGCTTAAGATGCAACAGTTATAAAACTGATTTTTTTTCCCTCCTTTTGAAGAAGGCTAAGCTATGAATAATAATTTCCTAGGCATTTACAGAACATCAATTCTAAACATTCCAAAAGGTTCTTATAAGTATTCAGATTACTGTGAAAAATGTTAGGAACACTTTTACAGCTAGGCTGGAACATAGCAACTGTTCAACAGGCAACAAGAAGAGACATGAAAAATAACAACCCTGGAAATTATATGGATACCTGAGGCAAGGAGAATGAAATTACCAGAGCTACGATTTGATCAAGGTACAAAGATGCTACTGTTGGTAAATGTCACACAATAAATAGTTGTCTGAGGGTCATTCTTTTCAGCTCCAGCAGCTTAAAAACGCAGTGCAAGATGAGAGAAGAGAGCTGCAATTGCAAATGCTGGCAGCTAAATGGGAAAGAAGCATTTTGCATCGTGCTATTGTGACTGTCTATGGTTAGTACATAATTCAGAAGTTAAAAGATTAAAGATCATAAGCAAACATACTCTTTGGTATCTGCATATTTTGTAAGTATAACCTAGCAGAATCAGAATTTTCAGATCTTAAGCAGCTAACCTGTGCTGGCAGATAATGCTGTTTGTAACTGTTTAAATGGCAAAAACTATTTAAATGTACCAACATTAAATCATTTTACACACTACCTTAGTGTAGACGTCTTGCATCTGATGGGAGCTGACACAAAATTAATTCAACCTAAAGACAGATAATGGCACAGTGCAAACACGTATGAAAGAGAAAGGGAAATGGATGGTGAAGTGGCTTACCTTTGTAGCTCACTTGACTTTGCATCAGATGTATATGATAATACAGCCTGTGTAAAGCTTAGACTATTTACGTCATGCCTCTATGCTTCTCAATTTTCTTTTCTAACAGTGCATCAATCATTATTAAAACTGGAAATGCACTAGTGGTTTCTTTTGATTATTTAAAAAAAAAAAGTCTGTGAGTAAATCATGCCCTTGGTGTCTTAAACTACATCCATTTTAGCACGAGTTGGTCCAAATTTCACTGTTTTTCTCCCCATCTTCCTCTAATGTTGTCTTTCTAGTTACCCATACATTTATACTTTCAAGAAAAAAACAAATCTCTGCCATTTGTCCTCTACAGCCACTTCCTAAGCCTAATTTATTACCTGATTCTATTATTCTATACCTGGAAGTCAAAACATTAAATCACAAGAAAACTTGCATCAAGAAAGTCACTTCAAGAATTTTCCCTCTTCCACAATTCAATGTGTAACGTGATTGGTTTGGGGCTGTAAACACACTTAAGACAAATGTTTTCTAAACATAACTAGTAACTGACTTTCAAACCTCTTTTACCTGTAAGAGCCTTAAGGCTGAAAAATTTCACAGTAATACGTCTCTGCTCAGAAACCAAATTTCAACCTTTGTAACAACAAAACACGCAAACCTTTTATTGTGACATTTTCACTTTTGAGTCCCTAAGATCACCAATAGGCCCAATACTCCTCTCAGAGGGCTTCATTTAACACATCGTACCTCCTTTCAGAGCAATGAACTTTACCTAACTTGTAGATAGAAACAATAAACCTGAACTGAAAAAGTCTATTGTAACTTTTGGTGCTGATTAAGCTAAGCCTTCAACAAAATTACTGCAGATTTACACTTAGCCATAAAAGCAAAATTTCATTCAAATCTTTTACTGAAGTCAAATGACAGTTTGAGTTTCCAAAGAATCATGCTCATATTCTACAAATTCACTTTTTTCCCCCTAATTATTGTTGGTGTTGTTTTCATTATGATGATCTTTTCAAAAACTATACATGCACATAAATATGTACAGAAAGTGTACTTTCAGCCTGCAGGTAAGCAATCCATTTTTGCTCCCTCGGCTATCTTCTGCATAAGAGACATGCCAGCCTGAAAAAGTACTGCTTACTGATACAGTATCAGGTAATAAGTTCTATAGGCAAAGCAGTTTTAGATCTCCTACTGTACTTACCAGCAAAGGTGCAAGAATTTACCTCCTAACCGCATGCTAATATGCACTCTTTCCATAGCTTGTGAGAATGTATTGGTCCCAAGAGCCTTCTTACTTCTAATTCCTTCCCAAATCTCTTATAACATTAAGAATTACTTATTTCAGTAGTTACCAGGCATAGATTTGTACACTTGCCCTACCACCTAGTCTTCAGAGCTCCAGAAAGCAAACACAGAACTTCTATCACACATCTCACTACTTTTACTGCTGAAATAATTAAAGCTTTTTTAAGTTATTAATTTCATCATTTAAGTTTATGTATAAGAGGTATACTACATCTTCCAGAAAAGCTATTCAAAACAAAACTATGCAGTCAATTACCCAACAGAATGAAGCATTTGTGCTAATTAGTAAGTTAACGTTCAATTAGATTTCACAAAAATACTGCTGGGAACTTGGAAAGAGCCATAATACTGATGGTCCTTTATTATTAGAATGATAGCATGTAACAATGCAAGTCCTGCTAGCAACACAACCTCAGACTATAAGAACCCCAAGAACAAATGAATTTTCTTGAGATTTGAGCTTCCTGCAATCCCTAAAGCTCCTTGGGGAGTCATGTCAATTATACCATCATCAATGCAAATGAGATTTTAAAGAGTGTCTGCAACAGTCAGAGACTGCTAATGCTGATCAGAAGTGCCAGCGTGCAGCACATTTCTCCCAGCAGCTCTTTAACCTGTTGGGCGTCCAATACCAGTTGGTTCTAATACCATAATTTTTGTGACAGGCCACTGGTCCCCCTCTGCCAGCCAGAAATCAACCATTAAAAAGAATCGATTTTCCAACATTAGAGCAATGTGGAATGCAGTAGTGGCACCAAAGTGATAAACTCCTGTACAGAGAGTGTGAAAACGTGCAGTTTGCCCGTTTTCTTGCTTGATAGGTTATTTTTATTAAGTGTTTTCCAAAAAACTACTTTCTAAACAGAAAGTTAATAAAAAGGAGTGATGGATAAATGTAATACTGGTATATGCAGTTTGATTAGTAAAAGAAACTCTACCTGAAATTGAATTATCAGTACTTTCCAAAAAGAAAAAAGAAAAGTCTCCCATGCTCATTTTTCAATGGCATTTAATCTACATACTCTGGATGCTCCACTCACCATATAGAGTTTTTTGGGGCAATAGATGCAAGGAGCATAAATGAAGCAGGCATACAAATAAAAAGAAAAATTCAGCATTAGGAAAGCAATCAGAATATCAGTTTGAAAACAAATGAGAACTCAGTAAGCCATCCCACTGAAATACATTCATATATGTGATATTTCCACTTCACAACTGCATATCCAGAAAAGTCAAAAGAATTTCAAGTCTCCTGTGCTTTTAAGTGATGAGATTGTGATGACTACCTGCAATGTTGAAAGAATTCCTTTTGCCAAAATTTGGTATCAACTGGTAAATTAACCATTCTTGAATAATGTAGTTCTGTTTGACCCAGTATTAGAAGTTATTTTCTAAATTGCTAGTACACAAGGCCTACAAACCTTATTTTCCAAGTGTTGTTCTAATACTCATTCACAAATAGATAAAAGGAAAGTCATGCGGTAAACCATACAGATCTGCACAACAGAAGAAAAAGTACAAATATTGAAATAAAAACATCAAGGGCACAGGAAGAAGCAGCATTTAAGCCTTCAATCTTAAGAAAAGCTAAGAGAGACTTCTGAATTGTGTAGTTAGGAGGTACATAGGAAAACCAAGTACCTGATTTCAACACCAGTTTGTTGTTAAAAGGCTACTCCTCTCTAATCTGAGCTTCAGCCACACTTTGGGGTATCTGTAGGCTGTTCAGACTAAATGAAGTTTGGGGGAAAAAAAAAAGAGAGGGAAACTTAAATCTAAACGTACTCCTAGTGCAAGTGTTGTGGTTGAGATGGGTTATGAGATCTTGTTTGGGATTGTCTTGTTCTTGACTGTCAATAACATTAAGAAATGAGTTATTTTTCACTTCAAGGACTGTAAAACCTTTATGGTGATATTGAAGTTTGACCAAAAGAGAAGACTGCATGGGAATGTGAAGGAATCGGAGGATGTGTTACCTTACAGAAATCTCTTCTGAACACATTTCCCGTCCACAGTCTTTCACAATACACGATCAGAGATGCCAGTGTGCTTTCTGCACTGAACACAACTACGATCATAATTTTATATAATTTTCTGTGAACAAGTTGTAAGCTATTTCTATTTTCTGGCAAGCAGAGCTAGTTGATGAGGTAAATTATATTTTAAATTCTCATGCTTTTTAAGAACTCAGTACGTCCAGATAGCTGTCTTATGCAAGAAATTCTGTTCTTCTGGAAACTAACACATTTCCTAGCACAAACTTAACACACCACCAGTTTTGGCTTCTGTACGAGCTCCTCTGTTCTCAGCACTGAAGTCTGATAACTCCATATGCCAGAACCAGAGAGCCTCACTGATCAAAGAGCACAAGCACCAAGTGGTGTACTTCCCACACAGCAGAAGACAACTTTCAACCAAGCGTGAAGTTAGCATGGCATTCTGCCCCGTCCTCCAAAAACAGTAAACTTACAAACTCCTTTAGAACCAGTGCAGCATCAGGTGTGCTCCATCTCCAGGTGAGACATCAGTCTTTTACGCAGTGCTAGCTGGCAGCAGCTACCACTGGCAGCGTTACACACTGGCCGTTTTTCACTCAGGTTTTCAGTTGCAGAGATGCCGGAGTGACCCCTCACTTTGGGCCCCCCAGCTCCTTCCTACACCCATGCAGATGGAGCCAGGAGAACTCTTCAGGCAGTGTGTCAGTAACAGGGACCCTAACCCCACCCAAACACAGCTGCATCAAACAGCATCCGACACAGATGTAGGAGCACCCAGAATCTCCCTGGCCAGAACCCTCTACTTGTCATGGCCAGCTCTCTGGGCACACAGATCCTTTCTGTGAAACTAGGCTGACTGGTTCATGGGTTTTAACATCTTCACCTGGATTTAGCTGTAAAGAAACAAAACAAGTTGCAGTTGTACCCAGCTCTCCAATCTATGTTACTGAATTTATAAACATGGAAAATTATTCCACAGTTGTACTGATTTCTCAAAAACCAAAACACAGATTTCACCAGAAACTACACAAATTGAACTTTACAATTCCACTGTGGAACAAGAATCCCTACTGCAGATGGTTTAAGTTAGCAAAATAATCCCTATCTTTAAATTGATATTTTGGTAACAGTTTCTGTTGATCTCAGACTTCCAAGTATGTTTGAAAGCTTCTAAACAACAGTGGTAGGTTGATTTTCAATTTTGCTTTTGCACCACTTGAGAGGATTCAAGTTCAGTGAGGCAAAATGGTATTTGGCAGCAAATAGCAAAAGAAACCGTTGCCATCATATTCTGATTTTAGGCAGAAGCTACTGGAAGACTTAAAACAACTCTTTGTCTTACCCTATGGTTTCTGAAATGCAGGTTAAAATTGTCAACCACTCCAATATTGGAGAGAGGAAGCCAGCATATTAAAATCTCATTTTCTGTAGATTAGAATAATGCTGATTACATGAATTTGGACAAAGTTCAAAATACTACAGGGTAATACATTTCAGTTAAGATCTAGTACACAGTCAAGAAAAGTTGCAGGCAAGTACAGTTAATGCAGTTCATTGACTGCTGATGGTGAGTTTACTAACTTCATACATATTTGTAGTCCACTACAATTTCAAAGCAGTATTTGATTAACACATGGTTATACCATGAAGACTGTTTATACCAGTACATTTTACTTCATTTGGTCTACACCACATAAACAGCAACCCTATCCCACCTGACCTGCAGCTTCACTGAGCATGATGAGTGCTATTTTCAGGCTCTCCTCAGCCTTCCACTACTTCGTCAGCCATGCTCTCACCCCAATGACTGTTATTTGTATTGCAATTTCTCCTAACAGCTTTAATCATGCTTCCAGACTGTAAAAGGCTGAGCAAAGCAGAACGAGTAATTCAGACACCTGGAATAACATTTGAAGATCTACACAGTCATTTAATGAGCACTATCTAAGCTTCTGAACAGTGTTTATTTTACAGATATGTTAAACTTAAGGGTCATTGAATTTCAGAAGATCTAGAAGCAAAACCCATAATGAAGCGTCCACAAGGAAAACTTTCTGTTGGAGAATCCCTTATTTAGTTGCGAGTACAGAACCAGAACTAGAGAAGAGTCTAGAGGCATTTAATGCTTTAATGGAATTGATTTTGGTGATGATTTTCCTTACTTTACCTTGAAGCCAGAGTTACAGATGAAAGAGTAGAAGCATAGTTAATATATAAGTATCATGAAGCAGAGATCTGCATGAACATGCAGTTGGTGAAGAAGTCTACAAGCTATGAACCCTTCCACAGTTTTATAACTCTTCTCCATGATCTCCTTTGTTCAGGTGGTTTTTTTTTGTTGTTTTTTTTTTGGTTTTTTTTGTTTTTTTTTTTTTTAAATATAGGCTAAACCTTATTTTCTGCCATTACAAAACTGGTGGTTGCTAAAGCCAAGATTCTGGGAGCCATCCATGACTTGTCTTATTCCAAAAGATCCATGGCCATGCAAGCCATAACATTTCCTCATCAATATCACTACTTCCATATAATACCTAACTAAATTATCAGCTCTCTGCACACTTCAATGGCTGATAAAATATGCTAGAAAAGGTATCAGCTATATTAACCCATCACCTGCTAACTTAAATATTTGTTGTTGCATTGATAAGTACACGCACTCACTTTCATAGTGTCCTTTCACAAGGACAGATGATTTCATGATGAACAAAAAACCAAAAATCCAAAACAATGAAAGAGTGGTTATCATTGCTGTTCTGTCTATAACTCAAGAGGACTCTGCAGAAGTCTATTAACATACAACAGAATACAACATAAGTGGCAGTGGGTCTTAATTCAGGCTATCGGAATGGTCATGAAAACTTCCATGGGCTAAGCAGAAAGATTAACCAGTTACAGAAAGCATATATTAGAATGTGTCAGAAAGCTTCAAAAGCTGTCAAAAAAGTCTCAGAGAGCTTTGGTTGTATTAGTTTGATACATAGGTAGGTAAAAAGAAACAGATGACAAGGCTGGAACTCCAAAATGCCTGCTTTTCTGTTTCAAATGAAGCAAATTCTAAATCAGAATTAAAATAAAACAAATTCCATCACATGCACACATACATTTTGGTTAAAAATGAGTCAAATATCTGTTCATAACATTTTTAGCTTCAGATGAAGTCAAATACCAGATGGACTGTAACAACTGAAGCAAGGACTAATTACTGTAAGCAAAGATAATTGCACCACTCCAAAACTCAGACTAGAACCAAGAGGGCCAAAACTGACTGACCTGACTGCCTCAAGTTTCTGCTGTTCAACACCAGCTACAGAGCTTCTACTGACTAAACAGATTGACAAAGTGAAAATGATTGTATCCATTCCTTTCAAAGCCTTTCTGTGTTCTTTCCACCAGAAAGGATTACACAAGCCACTTCTCTCAGAGAATCCAGGTAGAGCCGATCAGACTGTCAGTTCAACAGAGCAGACAGGAAAAGGGCTAAGAACATCATTACTGAACTTAGAACTCCCCTAATGGGTATGAAATAATTCCAGCCTGGACGCAGGTAAGTAGCAATTACTCATCTAAATGGAAGTCAGACAGGAACGCTTTTCCTTATGCCCATTTTTTACCCAAGACTCCCCTCATCGGAAGGGACTCAAAAACCTGTTCAGTTTTAAGCATGCAGCAATACAGGCTTAGCATAGCTAATAGAACACATCTTTTGGTTTTTGTTCAGTATAAAACATTCCCTGGGCCAGAACAAGAGACATACTTTGGCCTATCAAGTAGAACCGATCACCAGGAAGGTAGAAATCACTCATTCAAACCTCTACCATATAGAGTGCTCAAGAAGCCCAGGCTCCAACCCAAGTTTCCTATAGAAGTACCAAAGTAGAGCACATGAGCTTCTGATCACTACAGTCTCGAGCTCTGACCAGAAACGTCATCTTGGACCTTTTCAAATCAAGCTTCCATTTAGAATGGCACATCCTGAAAAGAGTTATTTCATCATGTTTCTTAATTGCTCACAAATTATGCACACAGTTTCATAAGAGTAGATTTTTTTTTATTATTTTTTTTTTAGCATTGATACTCCATACAGCTTCAGTAAGGACACCTATTTGATTCAAGTAGCTGCAGCTGTACCTATTGGCGTGGCTTTGCACAGGGGCCTAGTAAATCAGCCCACACACGTAAGCATTTTCACTTTAAAGGGTGAGAAATGAGAGCCTGGCAGTTGCTGTTTGAATACACAGGGGAGAAGATCTATTTCTGAGAGCTCACAAGATACGAAGAAGCGTAAAGATTTAAACATTACAAAATAAGCAGAAGGAACTGAAACTGACAATCAGTCAGGCCAAATATCCCTTCATTTCTGCAGCTCAAAGTTATACAGCTGTTATGGTTTGCAGCTCAGGAAGTATCCAGACCAGATATTGCAGCAATTCAGTGACTCAAACCAACAAAAACAGCTGAATAAACCTCTAAGGTTAGCAACTACAAGTAACTGTGGTCCCATTGCATCTCTGCTCCATGAGTATCAAGAGTTGTTTTTTTTAAATAGAAAACTCAAAGTTACACCAGAACACTTACTGACTGCATTGAAAGCCCTTGCTCTACTGCTCTGTACTCAAAAGAGGCAAAGAGGATTCATCTACTCAGAGCTCTGTCCAAGAGTACTGAGGAAAGGTCTCTCAGGATCACTTCCTGTAATTACTTCTTTTGAATACTAACCAAAGGACCTAGCTCAGATGTTGAAAAGAGACCTGGAGTAACTGCAGAGAGAGACTGATTTGTGCTTGTTCCCATGTTCTTACATATTCACCCACTTGATAGCAAGGGCTGTCTACTTCTGTCTCTCAGTAAAAATCCTACAAAGTCTACAAACTGTTTTTAAACCAATGAACAGAATCCAAGTTCTATCATTTTTTTTACAGAACATCAAAAAGGCACAAACAGAACACTGCCACTCATACACTTAACAGAGCACGAGGCAGAGGGAGCTCTCAGAAGCTATATTTGAAAGCACTGAAATGATTGTTCAGGGAAGCAGAGCAAAGCAGCAGAGGCACAGAGGGCAGGCAGAGCACAGCCCAACCCTGGGCAAGAGCCAGAACTGGGGCTGGGCAGGAACCCAGTGTTTCATGATATTCCTACTCTTTGACTCTTGCCTCAAAAGACTTCTTGTCCTCATTCCAAATCCCACTGTTGCCATCTTTCCACTGATTTCAGCAAGAGATGGATTGGGCCTCATGGCTTCAGTTTCAGACAGGCTGGATGTGTGTTGACTTCAGCTGCAGTTGTCAGTGCTCGGCAGCACACAGCTTGAAGAGCAGCTCTGAGCACGCAAAATGTAGTACTCACACAGTGGCCTCAGAGAATTCCCAGAAACATCAAACTATTTCAGTATGAAAGAAAGCCCCAAGACACATGGCCTGTAGGTGAGAACTTGAACAAAATACTTGAGAAAATTAAGTGCAAACTGGGATGCTGGAAGACAGCTCACATCTACTGGTTTCTGAAAATAATTATGCATCCAATAGTTTGGGCACATTATTAATGAGTAATAATTAGATGTTTTCCCTATATTGACCCTAAAAGCCAAAGTAGTTCTGGTTGGCCTTCTGCAAAAGCTGTTTTTTTCTCGTTTCCTGGCTTATGTGGAAAGTAACTCATGGGTTATGTTTTCTTCTCCTTTCAGAGATGGCTGCCTTTTGTTGCCACTCACATTTCCACTAGAACCCACATAGAAAAAAAGGCTTTTGCTGCTTAAAAGGTACTCATGCAGTATTTGCTTTGCAGGTATCCACAATACAGTTACCACTGTGTCAGTTTTTCCTACATTGTTTTTATTACGTGACTACTTACATAAAATTATGTAGGGAACGGAACCATCTAGAACATGAAATTCCTATGACGTGTGGAAGCCACTTCAGATTTTCTCAGCATAACATCTTCCTTTCTAATTCCTTTTATCCTGCCCGTCAAGAATCTCTTATTTAGAAATTAAATGTTGCAGTGTTATAGTGGAATAGCTCTCTGGAGTACTTGATGAAATCTACCAGCTTTCGTTTCTGTCTTGGAGGTATACTAAATGAGAGTGATGCATGTCTTCATTAATTATGAAAATCCCTTAACTAGGGTACAGGTACAAGGATTGCTGAGTATAAATGCCAATTTTACCAAAACAAACTGAAAAAAAAAAAAAGCAACTAGGTTTCTGATGAAACAATGAAACATACTGAATGAGGATTTAAGGGTGCACAAAAAGAACTGCCATTCTATTTTGGTCACAGATCAGTCTTGACTAACTATCAGCTATACGGGACGCGAATTCTTGCATTATCTCTAGCCAGTGCTCAGCACAGCAAGGACTACAGGTACTACTAGAAGGATGGGATCACAGACAAATGTTATCTACTTACTGGATGGATTCTGCGATGTTCATCATATCTCCTGCACAGGGAAGAAATGAATCCAAGTATGCAAAATGGTTTGCTTTGGTAAACTCTCCACTATTCATGGCCAATTGTGAACTGTGCGCCAGCTGTGTGCCACTGACATGCCCAGCAAACACGCAGCAATACTGATTTTGATTATAGCTCCGAGTGAAAATAAACAAAATGGCAGATGTGAAAAACTTTGGCAAAAGCAGAAATCCTTGTCACATTCCAAATAGTCATCACATGCAAAGTGGCTTTCAGTGGAGCCATATGGGTCCACAGAGATTTAACAGTGGCATGAACACTGGAAATGTACAGGCAAGAGGCTGCAAAGAAATCTTGGGCCAAGAGAGGCAAAGGTGGTTGATAGTACAATAGCCTGGCTGCTCAGTCCTGCCAGAAACAGGGAAACAGACAGTTATCATAGAACATACGAAATTCCAGGTTAGGATGTCTCTGGACCATGCTCACTAAAATTCCTAAGATTCTTCCCGTTAGCCAATTATCCCATTGATTCCTTTCCAGTTATTCCTTTATATAAATTTGGAGACATTAGTTGCTACCAAATTTATGGTAGATACTGATCTTGCCTTTCTCCCTCTCTAAGACTTTTGAAATATTTCCTAAGAAAATTAATTCTCTCTTCTGGAAGACAAGTTGGAAGCACACTGTATCTGCTTATCTACTAGCATCAAGAAATCAGTAATTGCTAATTCACCTTATTCATCTTTTCTCTAAATTATTTTTCCCCAGTAGGAACTGGTACAGTCAGTGGGTGAGCACAGAAGCAAAGAAAAGCACAAGCTCCTTCTACGCTGCTGCAAGCATTAAGTCTTTTATGAAGGCAATGGCTATGGAGACCGACTCTATAAGCTTCCCTTCTTCAATCTGAAAGAAGTTCAATGCCACAATTGAAAGAAATCAGATGCAAGAATAGCAGAGGCTAGAAATGCAGAAGCCCAGAGATGCCCGTTACTCTGAAAGAAAATGGGAGAGCACACAGATTGACGGAACAAAGCATATATTCTGCTGTCACCAGCCAATATAAAAGCATCACTCAGATATACTGTAGTCTGACATTAGCATGAAATAACATTTTCAAACAATAGTTGCTTCCTATTAATTTTCTGTGCAATCCATTATGGTGGATGCTATCACCTTTGAGCCAGCTATAGGTTTTTAACCTTCCAAGTTATCTGGGAACACAAATATGACAGTTTCCCTGAGTAGCACTGATTGTCATGTGTTTTAAGTTATTCTGAATGGGAACATGAGGAAAATAGCTTCTAGATGCATTGTGTGTGTGCTGGTTTACAAAAAGCAAGGAAAAAATACAAAAGGGAGAAATGACAGAACAAAGTGACAGAAGCAACCTTTATTTTGTTGAGATAGATAATATCGTGGAATTTAATTTTACGGGACACTTTTTTAGAGCAAGAATTTGACAAACACCTTATAGTTTGTATGTTGTGCTTCCCAGAGATGGAGAAGGATTGAAGCAACAAGAAAAAGTATTGACC
>WBMW01005527.1:572635-624348 GCA_013396635.1 Penelope pileata
CCCCCTTTTCTGAGCCCAGAGCACACAACCAACCGATCAGACTGCCCAAGTGCAGACTCTCCTCCCACAAACACAGAACATTGTGCAGAGCTTACTGACCAGGAGACATTCACAAACCTCATGCTGCATGTCAAAAGAGAAGGCCTGCAAACAAAGCACTACCCTTATAACACACAAGCGAGATCGAGGCAAACCTCCAGTTAGCTGACCAACCCTTCTTACAACAAATAAAAGAAAAACAAACAAAAGGAAAAACCCTCAGGCAAGAACAAGAACAGAGCCTTCTTCGTTTCTCCATGTTTTCTGCAGTTCCTTGGACATGCACTCGCGCTAGATGCAGATCAGTTGCTAGTTTAGTGTAAATGCCTAGTAGGAACCACCCCCAAAGATAAGGATAAATTGTATTTCAGTGTTAGGCTAAAACCACAATACACTATAACATAACAAGCATCCAGCCGGGCACAAGCAAACGCTTAGCTCATCAATATGGATTGGTCAGCTGCTTCAGCTGCCTTGACAAATCACAGCCAGTACAGTTGAAGAGGAAACTAGAAAGCTTAATAAAATAGCGCAGGGGAAGAAGCCAGCCTTTTCCCTCCCTATTTTCCAAGAATGGATTCCCAAATCCCTGTCCCCATCCCTGTGTACTGATCACACACATACCAACCACAGAGGACCCAGTCAGTCCCCCAGCTCCAGCACACACAGCACTGCCCTACGCTCTGCCGGAGGCACTGGGAAGCAAGTGGCAAGGCTGCTAGAACCCACACATTGCCTATAAAGAAAAGGTCCACAGAGTGCCTGAAGATATACAGGTGCCAGAATGATAGCTTCAGAACATACGGTGTGTTTGTGCTGAGAATAGATTCCCACACAGGAGCACAAAGTGCAATAAGGAAAGTTACTTTCTCCTTTCACTCACTGGGAAGGCAGTAGCCACACACTGCAGTGCAACGTGCAGCCTGCACACAGCCCTCTGACAGCTTACAGGCACCCTCCCATTTTCCTTATCCCATCAAATTTTTGCTGCCTATATACAATGGAAAGCATGGTGTTAACAACTGTCCGTCTGTTTTTATGTAGATTTAATTTTGATTCCTTACTCTAAGATCCATCCGCTCCATTGCTTACAACACGTAGAAAGCAGGAAGCATTATTCCATAAGATGCTAAGTCTTCTTTATCACACTAGGAGATAAATCCAACAATAGAATTTTTTTCTAGCTAAATATTCCTGATTGTGCAAGCAAAATAATACCCTTGTTTCTCCTCAGCCTAAGCTAAAAGCACTGCCTAGCAGTTACCGCCCAGCACAGAGCTGTGGCCTGTGCTCCCCAGCACACCAAAGGCAGGAACACCAGGTACCACGTGCCGTCACCCAGGGATCAGACAACTTTCACTCAGCTTTAGCTGAGCCTTTAGGAAACTCTCACAAATCTGTGCCAGTATTTGCAGGCACACCAATACCCCACCAGTGACAACAAGAGTTGTGCTTGCATAGAAGTTACTCTTTCTGCCTCATTCAAGAGATTTACGGAGTCTTTTGCAGAAAGACCAAAATTCACTGTATGACTGCTGGTTTGCAGCTGCAGTTTCCTGACTTGGTGGAGCACAAACACAAGGAATCTCACTAAAACTGGGCAGATATATTCAGAGAGGACTAACAAAAACAGATTGCACAACATATCAAGATTCCTAAAACCATAATATCCAATTACATAATTAAAGAATTAATGCCATTATTCATTCCACTAAGCTAATCCTTCTACCATCTGCCCAAGATACCTGCCTAGTCACGATCTCAGCTTCAGCGCTGCAGTAACTGCTGTAAAAATCAGGTCTCTAAATACCAAATGGAAAGGTCCTCAGCCAGTAGTGAAGCAGTGCTTCAGAAGATGG
This sequence comes from Penelope pileata, assembly GCA_013396635.1. NCBI lineage: Eukaryota > Metazoa > Chordata > Aves > Galliformes > Cracidae > Penelope > Penelope pileata. The sequence continues at coordinate 574,534 of WBMW01005527.1, forward strand.
CACTCGTTAACACACCTACATCAACATATATCGATCTCTCACAAACCTTAATCCTACTCAGTACTGAAAGCCAATTAAGGAAACATGACAAGTATCACGTTAAGGCCTAGGGAGGGGTAATTATTCATCTCATACTTCCATAGCTGCTGTGCAAAGCAGCCACATCAGGATGTAATAATTACAAGTATGTTGCTTCGGTACATATAAACAGACTCAGCGGGTACTGAACTAAGCAGTTGAATATTATTTATCAAAAACAATCCTTCGGTAAAATGTATCATTGCTATAAAACCTGACAATTTCTTGAAAAAGTAGAGAACTTTAAAAGCAGATTTGCCAGCTCCACTTGTCAAGAGATAGCAGTTTCTTCCCTTCAGCAAGTTGTCTTGCTTCTCTTCGGAACTTGAAAACCATTCTAGTGGGAGGTTAAGTTCAAAGTCCTTTTTACAAGAATATCTCTCTTCACAGTCTTTCCCAGTATTTCTCAGCTCTCAATTTATAGAAGTAATTCTACAACACAGTCACTGAAACACCTAATATAAATATACCAAAGCTCACAGCCTGTAATGAGTGTTACATCAAACACGGCGTACAGGAATCATGTGCTGCTACTGCCCTCCTTCGGGGCAAGGCTGAACGGCATGCTTCTCTTGGAACAACATGGTTTTCCACACCACTGTTTTTATTATTAGTTTTGATATTAAAGATTTGAGCATATATACTGTATTTACACATTTAAACTTGGAGTGTTCTCTTGCAACAAGAGAGGTCTACTAGCTCCCTGAACAACTGCCAATTCACCAAACCAGGAAACAAGAAGCCCAGAGCAGACACAGGCGATCACAAGCACCTGACAAAGCGCTGAATCCATTTATCGATGAATGCAAATACCAAACACTCAGTGAAACAGATTCACAAAGCTAAAACAGCTTGGATTCAGATCACATGGAAAAGGACACGAATGGCAATATGCTCCACTGCTATTCATGAAGGCATAATTACTCAAAGGTTGGTGAAAAAAAAAAACTTACCAGGAGCAAGATGATAAAAAACAGCTTTGAATTGATATCATTTATTCTGAAGTCAGAAATGGCAGAGAAGTAGAAGGAAAAATGACAAAAAATATTGGCCCTCTATAGCTTTTAAAGAAATGGATGTGTCACAAACAATAAGGAACAGCCAATTTAAAGGAGCAAAAGGAAACTAATACCCTTGGCCCACTGTGACACAGAGACAGCAGAATGAGCAACAGCAAAAGAAATGCTGATCAAATACTGCTTCGGTCTTCTTCGAGTCAAAGTAGATCGCAGTGCTATCAACATCTTGCTGCATTTAAACCACAAGAAATAGGTTGTTAAAATCAGATCTACAGAAAAACACTTGAAATGACTTCGTTCCACAAGATGTACATTAATGAGCATTTGGTGTTACTAAGTTGGATTTTTGAACACTCCTAAACAAGCCGGAGTCACGGTAATAATTAAAAAAAAAAAAAGAATTTTCATCTGCGCATTTCCATCAGACGCAGGCAGCACAGCCAGCAGCTTTGGCCAGCTGTGAGTGAGCTGCAGGGCACTTACCCCCACCATGTAATTACTGAGTACTTTTCTGGTTATTTGAGCCTGAACAAAGTAATATGAAAGAGACCAGTGACCAGAGCGCTTTTAATTCCATGCACTTTAATTTAAGAAAACCGTGCCAAAAATAAGTAGAAACACATATGGGTTTCCAGGCAGGGTAATGCTGGTGCTGAGACAACTGCAGCTTTTACCATCACCAATTTTCAGAGTGCCTCCACAACTTGCTTTAAAAAAGAGCACCTTTGTCCTCCTCTGCGATCGGCTTTGCAGATGTGCAGCACCCCAAGGACAGCAGAACGGGGCTCGTGTTTACCTCAGAGCACACTGTCACCCCAGCTACATTTGCCTGACATTCTGCATTCATACATGAGGAAACGACTATTTCTGGACTGCAAAATACTGTCTGAAGGACAGACAGATTATATACCATGCATTTTAAAGTGGCAGGTTGCTATGGTTTCTCACTGCAAAAACACAATTCTCCTCATTAGGTTATCTAAAGATCTCCTCTACTAAACCAAAACTGTCCATCAGGAAAGCAGACTGCCCTTTAATCATAGCTCTGCCTTCATGAAAAATCCATCCATTTTTCTCCTAAAACAGCTTTTGAAAAAGGTGCAGGCCTGCACACCAAGTGCATAGCCCTAATGCTTCTGTCCCAGGCTCCAGGCTGACCAGGCACGCTGCCCGACTTGCAGGCTGCAGCACTAAAGCTGTGGTATGGAAAAGGATCTTTATCCCTTCTTTCTTTAAACTACTACCTGAACTGCTTACTTCATTTGTTTGGTAAAGCACATAGGCAATGAGAATCAACTAATAGATCCTCTTTTCTTGAAAATCCAATACATATAAACAGGAATCAAACCATTTCCTCTTAAAGCTCGTCCATCACTGCTTGCTGGATCACTGGCAGAGCGAGGCATCGCAGCCTGACGTGAAACAACCCTCTGTACATGCCGATTATTTACGGGACAACTTGCAGAGTGAGTCAGAGCTGCCCTTCTGAGAGAAACAGAAGCTGGAGTTATTGGAGCACAGTGTTCAGCAAGGCACGGGGCTGGCTTGAGATTTTCCTTTCCTTCAAGGTAAGGCATCCACCCTCAAAGATAACACTTCACTGTCACTTTAGTCCAATGATTTAGGAAAAAGGGGTTGAGCTGCATCTGCTTTCCCATCTGACTTGCAAGTGTTAAAGTTAGGCCAAGAGAGAACATCTGTATGCAATCAAACCATCAGATTTAAAAAGTACAGAAACACAGACTCAATCCTACGATTTTAAAGGGAATATAAAACAATTTACCTTAGAATCACAATACAATTGTATTTCCCAATCTAAAAGCTTAAAACAATTTCACCACGCAGTTCATTAGTCACTACTCTGAGTTAGCAGCTGTTGAGGTTGGATGGAACAAGAGTGAGAGGGAAAAGCTTAAGTTGTGAATATTACTCGGTAGTGAAATGAAGATAAATAATCAACATTATTTAGTTCAAAAATATTGGCTTAAGGATCAGATCCTGGGGGTGGAGAGGAGGATCAGCTCAGAATTAAAATGAACGAAGTGTGGGAGACCTAGCAACATTTCAATTTTTTTCCCCCTATCCAAAACAAAGATAAATGAACTCCCCTCAATGGTGCTGCCTTCACCGGGTTACATTTTTTTAAGCATTTTCTTCCTGTATATTTTTGCTAATTTCCAGGTACTGCATGATCCATCAGTAATCTGCCCCTCACAAACCAAGGATATTTGTGTGCTCTGTCTCCCTGGATTCATCAACCAAGCATGGAATGAAAGATCCCCAGTACTGCTTTGAGGGAACTGCTTTCAACCATTTTTAAGTCCCTGAGCAATCAATTGGTCTCTCAAGTTGCATTCATTTGGGATTTATCGAAAAGTAGATTTTTAGTAAAGACACTTTCAAATTCAATTATTCTGCTTCCTATTTCTTTTTTTTTTCCTTTTGGTCTGATACATAACCAAATGCTTCAAGGTGACAGGAACAGTAGCCTTAAACTAAGATACGTAGCTCTGGAAGGAAGAAGCAAGACAGCCAGTACAAGTCTGTAACACTTCACTGAAATAAACAGTAAATCCTTGCGTGTCACATTGGTACAACTGAGGTTTTCATCAATACGTGCTGAGAAATGGAAGGAGTTAACAAGCTTCCTCTCCCAGTTTGCTGAGAGATCTGCAGGCTCAAACCAGAAGTGAGAGGCAAGCAGACTTAGGATTGTTATTCAGTAACGCTATCATTAAGTTAGAAAACCACTACAGGTGGCTGCCATTTAGTCCCTAAACACGCCATTGGCCAAGCTAACGTCTAACTGCCTCGGTCCCATCTCAGTACTCTGTTGCACCTCTGGGAACAAAATCATCTTCACCCACAACCTCAAGCTTCGTTTCCTTTTCTCTTGCATTACTGACCTATCCCATTAGCACTAACAAATCCAAAAGGCCCATTAAACCACCAGCTTTTCACCTGCCACTGACAGTACAGGACTGCTGCTGCAATCCAAATAAAAGCCAAGATTACAGCAAGTCTCAGCAGCCCTGCAAGTTTGATAGTGCAGCTGCAATACCATGTAATTGATTAGATTGGGGCCCAGTATTGGTAAGACAGAAATTCAGTTAGAAAGAGTTTGAAAAGATGGAAAGCTCAGCAAGAGTTGAAGCTGGCCAACACTGCGGGGGACAATGAAAAGGGGTTTTAAATACATTAACAACAAAAGGAGGACCAGAGAGAACACTGGTCCATTACTTGATCAGAATGGTCACCTTACAAACAGGAACATAGACAAAGCAGAGACATTTAATGCCACCTTTGCCTCTGTCTTTAACACCAGTGATGGACTCTGGAACCCAATGTGCCCCAAGATGGTGGAGCTTGACTGTGGCAGCGATAAACCCCCAGCCAACCCCAAACTTGTGTGGGATTTGCTGCTTCACCTGGATATAGATAAGTATACTGGGCCGATGGGACTGATCCCAGGATACTCAGAAAGCTGGCTGATGCCGTCACAAGACCTCTCTCTCAATTATTTTTCAACAGTCTTGGAACTCTGGAGAGGTCTCAGTTGACTGGAAGCTGGCAAATATTGTCCCAATTTTTCAAAAATGGCAAGAAAGACAACCCTGTTAATTATAGACCTGTCAGTCTCACTTCAGTGCCTGATAACATTATGGAGAAAATTATGCTGGGAGTCGGTGAAAAACACCTGAAGGACAACGCGATCACTGGTCACAGCCAATACAAGTTCATGAGGGGAAGGTCCTGTTTAACTAATTTAATTTCATTTTAAGACAAGGTCACCCATCTAGCTGACCAAGGGAAGCCAGTTGATGTTATCTTTTTGGATTTCAGCAAAGCTTTCAATTCTGTTTCTCATAGCATCCTTCTGGACAAGATGTCCAGCATACAGCTAGAAAAAAAACATAATGCAACAGGTGAGCAATTGGCTGATGGGTCAGGCCCAAAAAGTTACAGTGAATTGAGTTACATCAGGCTGGGGGGCAGTTACTAGTGGGTTCCCAAAGGGCTCCATTTTAGGGCCAGTTCTACGTTTTCATAAATGACTTGGATGTAGGACTAGAAGTTGTTTTGAGCAAGCTTGCTGATGATACTAAATTGGGAGGAGATGCTGACTCCAACAAGGGTGGAGACACCTTGCAAAGAGATCTAGACAAACTGGCAATCACCAGCCACACAAAGTATAACAAGAGTAAATGCCTGACTCTGTACCTAGGAAGAGGCAACCCTGGCCATGCGTACAGACTAGGGGATGAGACATTGGAGAGCAGCCCCACTGAAAAGGATCTGGGAGTCCTGGTCAACAGCAAGTTGAATACGAGTCAACAATGTGCCCAGGCAGCCAGGAAGGCCAGCAGTATCCTAGGGTACATCAAGCATGGCATGGCTAGATGGTCCAGGGAGATGACTGTCCTGCTCTGCACTGCACTGGTGCGGCCTCATCTCAAGTACTGAGTGCAGTTTTGGGCACCACAGTACAAAATGGACATAGAACTGTTGGAGAGTGCTCAAAGGAAGGCTACCAAGATGGTGAAGGGTCTAGAGGGAAAGACGCATGAGGAGCAGCTGAGGTCCCCTGGTTTGTTCAGCCCAAAGAGGAGGCTGAGGGAAGGCCTCATCACAGCCTACAGCTCACTCATGATGGGGAGCAGAGGGGCAGGCGCTGGTCTCCTCTCTTGTGACAATTATAAGGACCCGAGGGAACTGCATGAAGCTGCAACAGGGGAAGTTCAGGTTGGATATCGGGAAAAGGTTCTTCACAGAGAAGGTGGTCGGATTCCCTGGCTCCCCAGGGAAGTGGTTATGGCACTGAGCTTGCCAGAGTTCAGGAAGCATCTGGACAACATGCTTAGATATACAGTCTGATTTCTTGGGATCCTGTGTGGAGCCAAGAGTTGGACTCGATCTTTATGGGTCCCTTCCAACTCATGATATTCCATGATTCCATGGTTTTGTTATCATAATTGCACTACTGTCATTCTCCTAAGAATACATCACACAAACTAACAAAGGTAACAAAGAAAATAGCTTCTATCTTATTTGAAAACAATTCAGTTTTATACTAATATTTTCAATTTCTCAACTCTTTCTCAATTAATTTATAATATTTTCTGATGTTTAATGTGACTATGCCTGAGTTTTGTATTTACCATCTGAAGCAGATTAGCCTAAAAGTTCTCCCTTTCCAGTAAATTTAACAATCTTTACGTACAGATTTGGGATTATCATTCATGCCTCCCTTCTTCCTGCTCTTTGTTCATTTATCAAGGCAAATTCATCATCATCTTTGTCAAAGCAATAGTACGCAGTCAACACTTGTTTTTTTTAAATCATGTGAATAACTATGAATTGTTTCCAAATCTACCAGCCCATTACTCACTTCTGGTTTGAGATTGTTTACAATCATCTCAAAAATACATGCACTGTCCCACTGTGCTGCACTCCACTTGTAAGCTTCCTGAAAAGTGAAAAATTACCATTTTCATGTCTTTCAGTTGGTATGATTAATTAATCATAAGAAGTCCATTCTTAAAGGACAAATGCACCTACCAGAAGACATAAAGCCTCTGGGAAGAAACACCATTAAATCCTTTCAAGAATTCAAGACCTTTGAATAAGCCCACAAACAAAGAGCACCACTAAGCTTGAAGAGCAGAGATTTACCTGCCATGGAAGCTATACGAACCCCTCCTCCATTCTCATTTCAGTGCTGACTAGTTCTGTCCTTCTCAGAAGCTTTAAGCAAAGAAACCAACATGTACATTTGTCAGTTTTGATTTCTTTGGTCCTGAAGCTGCTCTAGGTAACAGACTGCACAACACAGACAGCAAATTATCAGCTTCTTGAGTTCCCCTAGACTCAAATGAGAATACTGTCTAGTGCTAGTGACTTATTATTCATTTCAATTGACTGTTCAAAAATTTTTTTAGACTCAGAGTTCAGTCTGAAGCAAGATCTTTAAGAAAAAATAATATCCTGTGAAGAAATGAGAGCAATGGAAGGAATTATTTTCACATCTCTACTATGATCTTGAGTTTTTTCCTTTCCACTCAAGAACCTTAAAGACATTGACAAATTTCCTGCTTCTAAAAATGTCTGTAACATTTACACAGAGAATCACACCGTCTTTTCCTGATAACTGATACAAATCTGCTTTGTATTTTTCGACACACAATGCCAAGAATACTTACTTAAGCATTCAAAGACACAAACAACTGTCATTCAGCACTTCAGGGTTCTTACGCTCAGTTTATAATAGATTCTGAGTGGTTTCAGATTCAAGAAAAAATAAAAGGCAATTGATTACTAGCTAGTTCTGAAAGCTTTATGTAAGAAGCAACAACAACACTTAACCACCCTTTTCAGAAGATTTTGAGAAGATACTGGTAGCTGCATTCACATCTAAACCACTTGCTTCTTCCAACTGAATCCTCATGGGCTGCACTGGAATAATGGTTTTGTTAGGGTTTTTTATTATTTTTTTTTTCCTGTTCTGGTTTGGATTTGTTTTGGGGAATATAAGCAGTAGATTGCGGATGACCCTTTAAAACTTCCAAACAAGAATTAAATTTACTTCTTACCATAACATATCATCTTAGCAACTTAGGTAACAAACTATCACTACTTTTGATTCCAATCTAATCAGCAAATCAGTTATAACCCATACGTAGAAACTAGAAGTCAGTTATGCCAGTGGTTGTGAATCATTCTCTAAGAAGCACTGTGGCTTTCTAATCAAATTTGGTTAACAAAGAGACAAGTAACTTGACAGATTTGTCCTGAAAACAAGAAAAAACTGATATCTGGTTACAAAACACGTAAATACCAACAAATGCTGGGCAGGTCCAAAGAAGAAGTGAAGGGGAAGACGTAGGTTTTTCTATAAAGTCAGACAGAAACTTTAAAGATTAGTTCAGAAGGATTCAAGACCCAGGGAGGAGCATCACTCCCCAGGGAAGATGTGCCCGAGGCTGAGGGCAGCCAGAGCGCAGGCAGGGCAGGGACCTCACCAAAGGCATCACTGCACAGCAGTGAGCAGTGACAGCAAAAGGCTCCAGTGACAGCTCAGCGATGGCCAGACAGGGGAGAGGTGCCAAAGCAAGTCCATGCTCAACCTGGCAAGTCCAACTGACAAGTCTGCACAAGCAGGGGAAAGGGCTGACCAGAGCCCTTCCTACCCTGCAGTGCTGAGCTTAAGTGAGGCTCCTGGATCCCTGTGCAGGCAGCTGGGGGTGGCAGCTCCAGGTGGGTCTGTCAGGGTAATTAAAACCTATTGGTTCTCACAGGACCTTGACAGGAGGGATCAAACAGGAGGGTTTACTTCTGAAAGCATGCAGACAAATTAAATACAGAATAGGTGAAGATGTCACTCCCACAAGCACCCAGTGCTCCTATGGCAGGATCAGTGCCCACCCCGCAGCAGCCCCAGGACTAGCACACTCCTTGGCTTGCTCCAGCTGGGTGCACTGGGACCCATGCGTCTTCAGGCCAATAAACAAGGAAACTGAACATTCTTGCCTCACGCAGGACAGCCACCCATAAGGCAGAACAGAACACCCTTAAGCTGTCCACTCCTAATCCTCTGTCTCGTACCTGCCAGAGCTACCCAGGAGCAGCTGCACCACTGAGGAAGTTCCTGGTGCCCTCCATGCTTGCTGCCACCCTCTTGAAGTGCCTTCTGCCTCGCAGCAGGCTGTGGAACAGAAGCAGTATGGGCACTGGTTTCAGCTCCTCCAGGCTGAAATGGGGCACCTCGGAGCAAGCCCTGCTCACTGCTGCTGCCCAAGTAGCTGTTGGCAGCCAGGACTTAGCAGCAGGGCCACCCACAGCTCGCACTGGTTAAGGTGCTGTGCACTTCCAGTCTCTCAGTGTCTAAGCCCTAGGAAGGTTTTCAGCCTGTATCACTGCATTTAACCAACATGAACCTGTTTTCCTCAACACTTCTGCCCAGAACCACTACCATGAGAGCGCAAAACAGGCCAGTGCTTCCAGCTGCTGCCAGTGCCTTCCAACCCATTCCACAGCCCACTGCTTTTCAGATATCTGCCTATTTTTAACAGCAGTGTAAGAAATAAAAGCTATTTCAAACAAGCAGCATAAAAAGAAGTATCATTAGCTTCAGACGATTATTATGTGCGTAGTAATGGCAGGAAGACTACTGCAAATGTTTCCCAACTCTTAAAAAGAACACTTCCTCCGCAGTATATAATTTTGAACTTTAATTTAGGTAACTCAGATTTACTGGCAACAAAAAATGCATATTCATGAGGTCTGATTTACTATAATCTTTATTTCTAATGTTCTGCATCTGTGAATACTTGAAGTACTTGAGCTTGCATTCATGGGCAATTATATAGGAATATCGTAAGAGTAGCAATAAATTGATTTGTAGTTAACAGCCTACAGAAGAGAAAGTCATTTTCTTTCAGAAGGGGTGTGGTTGGGATTTGGGATTGATGCTTCCACCTTTGTTTTTAACAAAATACTTTTTCTTTTCTAATCAAGATACAAATGAAAGTCATTGTAAACGAGGGTCAAAACAATGATTTTGAGATATTCACCCTATTAATAGTCAGCAAAGGTCTGAGAAAAAGAAGTTAAATATATAGCAAATATAAAAGTTGGATTCTGTACAAATGAACAGTGCTTTAGAGGGGAAAGAGACACACCATTTTGGTCATCCCGTCTCTGCACGCAAAGTCTCCCTCGTGTTGCCTTCTGCCGAGCCTTCCAGGAATCCAAGCATTTCCTATGCAAAATATATTTGAAGTATCTCTGCATCTCTACTAACCAAGCTACTTTCTGATTTCACTTTCTTCATCATTCATTGCAGCTTTCTAAAGTACAAAGATTCTTCTAGTAAAAGAAAATTTAATTAATTTCCAAAGGTCAGCCTTAGAGAGAAGGAAAGAAATCCACAATAAAACATTGATGGCAACAAAGGGAAAAAACAGATGAATACAGCTTTTGACACACACATTGAGTAATCAAGACAATAAAACTCGGTGCACAAAACAGACCCTTCTGGTTACATTCACACACCTTCCAAAGGACCACAGCTGCACGGGCTGCCCAGGAAAGCTGATCTCTTGTGTGACAGCAGAGCAGCGAACACTGCTCATGGCAGGCATCAACACGGAAAAGGGGAGGGTGGGCAAGGTGCTTTAAACATCTTCACCATACTTAGAGGAACTGAGGCTAACAGTTTCTTTGGTGGGTCTCACTCTTGCCCAACTGACTGCCCTAAAAAGCCACTGACCCTGCTACAAACTGGTGTACATCACAGAATCACAGAACTGTAGGGGTTGGAAGGGACCTCTAGAGATCACTGAGCCCAACCCCCCCTGCCAAAGCAGCTCCTTGCAGCAGGTCGCACAGGCTCACTGAGAGTTTTGTCGGCTAATAAAACAGCAGCTTACTTGGAATACTGTTTTATGCATCACACTTTCCTTGTTGCACTGGGAAGGACACCTGCAGGCGGCTGAGAATCTCACCCCCATGCTACACCTGCTAAACATTAAGAGATCTCAGTTTCTGCTGATAACCCCGACAGTCATTCTGCCTTATCTCTCATCACACGGCAATACATACAGTTCCTACCTCTTGTGCATAGGTGAGAGCAGAGAAACAGGTCACAGGAGGAGGGAAAGTAATGATATGAGAGGGCACGATTTTATCTGACCATTGCTAAGTTGTAGAGACAAGTAACCAGAACGAACAGACACTCAGGACAGACAACAGAAGCTTTGCATGGGGAAACTCTGATGCAACACTTGTTAAATTTCTTCTTCTGGATGGATATATTGATATTGCAGAACTACAGTTACAGCTATAGTGAAAGAGTAAAGTAATGTAAAGGTTTGAAAGTTCGGAAAAGTACATGGCTTGCTCTGAAAGTAACGCCTCCTATTTATTTCCATGGAAACTACAACAGCTCCAAAGAGCACAATAACACTGTTTGATAGAGCAAATTCTTACCTACAAAACAGTACTTTTCAATGGTCACCACTATTATCTATGCGTTTTTTCCAGTGAGAAAAAAGAGCCTACATGTTGTGCCTGTATAAGTTAGAAAAAACAAGATTTCTGAACTAAAAACGAATGAGAGTTGCCCAAAGAACAACATGGAATGTTTCGAGTTCAACATTCAGTATGAGAAATCTCCCCTTGAAGAAGTAGGTTACCCTTTAAAGAAGCATAAGCCATAAAACAAGTGGGAGATTGAAAGCATTTACTAATGAAGAAAAGTGGTTTTGTTACAGTTGTTACTCAGATGTCCCAAAAAGTTTCATAAGCAGTTCTATTTATACGTGGATCAGCTTAGTGGTGGATAAGCAGCTCTGTTGTTTTTGTGGCTAACTGCAAAGGCCTGCAGATACAGCTTTGTGCAGTATGGCACAACAGGAGATGACGTGACTTCCACAAGCATTTTTCACCTCACTGCAAAAGCAGTACAGTTACAGTAGCTGCTCCTCGTTCTACTTTAGATGAACAAATTACTATTGTAGAAAAACAAGGATGTTACCTATCAACTAACAAAGGTGCTGCAGCTTGTCTCAGAAGAGCAGACACAGACTCATGGCTAGAAAAAAAAAGAGTGGCTCAATGCTCATCTACATTTATTTTTACCTCAAAGGAGCACACAAAATGTCTGATTTTCACAAGAAGGCAGAACCAAGATTCAATGTGTTCTCCTGACAGGCCTCCCTTCACATCACATTCTCTGAAAGGGAGCGAGAGGGCTCAGGGAGAACAGGAGAAGCATTTATCAGCCCCTAGAAACATGGAAAGAGACCAGCAGCAGCACCAGGTCCTGGAACCCCCGGCTATCTGGCAGGCACACCAAGAGATAAAACAGAAATCTGTATCACGTAAAGCCTTATGACATAAAAAGACTTCAGCATAACTTAAATCAGCGTTCTAACAAAGAGGATTCTGGAGTTAAATAAATATAATTACACTGTAGTCCGCTTTCAAGCATCCAAATCTGATAAACGGGCTGTAGCAGTATATAATTCTTTTTTTGAAACAAACAAATCAATTTCAATAAAAATAGTCAACTGGAAGACTCAATTTAAATTGCATTTCTGGAAAAAAATATTACTTTACCTCTTTTTCTAAGTGTTTCCGAAAGCACACACAGCACTCTCATTTATATTTAATCAACGCTTCTGAACAGCAAAATGTAAACACGCTTCTCAGTGCTCAGCAAAAGGCTCCCTCCTGCAGCTAACCATTATTTTCCACACAGTCTGCTTAAGGTGAAAGTAATTCCACAGCACTGATCCAGAACATAGAAAGATAATGAAAAAGCTGCAGTTTCTTGTAGCTGTAACATGAAGACGCACCTCCAGGAGCAAAGTTATTGTGCTGCCCATTGCAGGCCGCAGGGACCTGAACCGACACAGGCTGGATCACAGCTCATCATTCGGTGCAGCTACGGCAGGTGTGGCCTCAACTAACAAAAATGTGCTGAACAACAGCTAAAGAACTGCTACACTTTTTATTTTTTTATATTTTTTCACCTCATAAATTATTCTATTTTCACCCCAGAGGGCTTTAAGCCCGTCTCAGCCTCTGCTGGGGTATATGCCAGCTCCTACAGGTGCTGCAGGGGGGCACTGAGCTGCAGGGGAGGGCCAAGTACTGCCAGGAGCAGGTGCTGCTTGTTTGCAATTCGCCACCACTACACGTGCAGCTCATCCTCCTTGATTTAAAAAATAAAAATAAAAAATGCTTACAGCAATTGTAGCACAACAATGTTCGGGCACAGGAAACGCAGACAGGAAAGTGCTGCACCTCAGAGGATGCGGGGTGGGCTGTGCTCGAATGCAGGCTCCCAGCAGAGCCACCTGAGCAGTGCTGCAGAAGCTGACCAGAAGTTAAATCAGTCAGCCTTTATTTTAAAGTTTCTGAACAACAGACAAGCTGGTAGATTTCACTGAGCAATGCCTTCTCCTGTTGGATAGCTCTCAGCTAGGCTGCGCTCAACCCCTAACGCTACTGAGAGACCGTCCCAAAGCCACTCCGACCGCCAGGGGGCGGCGCGGCGCCGGGCCCGCTCTGCTCGGGGGAGCGGCGCCCCGCGATTGGCCCACGCGCACGTCTGTCACCCGCGGCCTGCGGGCGGAGCGGAGCACGGGGCGGTGCGGTGCCCGGAGTGAGTTCATGGCGCCCGGCTGAGCAAGAGCTGTCCTAGGTGATCCCGCGGCGTTACACGCACCGCCTGGGGCAGAAGGAAGAAGCGACACAGGGACAAGGTAAGGGCGCGGGGCCGGGCCGGGCCTCAACGGGCGGCGGCGGCGGCGGCGGCTCGGAGTGCCCCGCCCCGTGCCCGGCCCCGCGGTGGGACGGGTGGGGGCCGCTGCTGCCTCCCGGTGCGGCCCCTGAGGCGGGGGCGGGGGAGACAGGCCCGGGCATGTCCTGTGGGGCGGCGCGTGCTCTCGCTGGGCCCCGGGCGGCACGGGGACTCAGCACAGGGCAGCACGGCGCGGTACGGCACGGCGCGGGGCTGGGGTGCGGGTGGCTTTACGGGGTGGGCGATAACTTGGCAGTGTCGGCTCCCTTCAGCTGCTGGGTACACTGACGCTTGTTTCTCGCTGCAGATGATCGACACGCTGGTGACCAGCGAAGCCCAGGAGCTGCTGTTCCAGCTCTCGGCTCTGCTGGAGCAGGAGCCGCGGGGGCAGCCGAAGGTCTCGGGCCTGAGGCTCATTGAAGCTGCTCACGACAACGGCCTCCGGATGACCGCACGGCTGCGCGACTTTGAAGTGAAGGATCTCCTCAGCTTAACGCAGTTCTTCGGCTTCCACACAGAGACGTTTTCGCTGGCTGTGAACTTCTTAGATCGATTCTTGTCCAAGATGAAGGTACGGCTTCTGAAAGTTGTTAGCTTCTCCTCACTGCGACCTCGTTCTTGTTCCAAGTTAGAACCCTGTGGTTTTAGATGGCTAAGGGTTAAGCTCCTTCCCCAGATCCTGATTGCATAAGAGCTTAAAACATGGCTTTCCCTGTTTGGATTTTAGCAGTGTTAAGAAAGCTGTTTCCCCTGAAGAGAAGGAAGAGGGCATCTGTTTCAGCTTGAGGATGCCCATAGCCTTGGAAACGTAGGCGGTCCTCATGGGTTAGGTCAAGACAGACTGTCCTGCCTGTTGCACATGCACAAGAACATCCCAAATTACTTCTCATTACTGCTGTTTAAATCTACTAATGAATCTTACGTATATCAAAAGTCTGGATGCTGTTAAGCATTTATTAATCAGGTAAAATGGGTGTTTAGTTAGCACCTCCACTCTACTGTGAACATGTGGCATGCTGACCTGGGTTGTCACCTGTCTGATGAGCCAGGATTACTGCTGTTCCACTTAGTCAAGCACAAATGCTTGTTTTCCTTATAAGTTAGAATGTCCCTAAAAAAAAAAATGAGAAAGCCAGATGGAGTATGTGACTCTAGAATCCAAAATCTGCTCTAAAAAAAGGGAACTGCAGTGAGTCTATATATAGAGAAAAGCAGATATGCTGTTTTACTGGCATAAGCCAACATGACCAACACTCCGGATCCTACACGACCTCATCAAAGATCACCTTCTGCACGAGTCAAAATGTATCATTCTGCAGTCTTGCTCTTTAGGTGAATGAGGCAGAACTTGTAGTTTGAAAAGGTCTCTTCATTTAGTTAAATAAAGATAAAAATGTTTGTAGATTTAAAAAAATTTTAAAAAACAAAAAACCCTAATTTCTTTAGCATTTTTTTAAAAAAAAAAAAGCCTACTTTTTTTCTTCAAATACACTGGCAGCTGTGTAATTTGGTACTTGCATATTGAAATGGTTGATCAAAGGCTTCCTTCAAGTAACGTGAAACACTGACATTTTCTTAGGTACAGCCCAAACACTTGGGCTGCGTTGGACTCAGCTGCTTCTACCTGGCTGTGAAAGCAACAGAAGAAGAGAGAAATGTTCCCTTGGCCACCGACTTAATTCGAATAAGCCAGTACAGGTTCACTGTTTCTGATATGATGAGAATGGAGAAAATCGTCTTGGAGAAACTGTCTTGGAAAGTCAAAGCAACAACAGCCTTCCAGTTTCTGCAGCTATATTATTCACTCATTCATGAGAACTTAAGCTGTGAAAGGTAAAATATCTAAAGCTTATTTTGCTGTGACTGCAGGTGATCAGAAAGCTTACATAGAATAATGAGGGAGTGTTAGTCAAGTAATCGGCCTTCTGATATTCAAAAAAATCAGGATAAAACCTTCCTCCTTACTGCTGAACACAAATATGAAAATCTGTGGTATAATATTAACTTTAAATGTTTTTTTTCGTATAAGGTCATTTGATAAGTATTGCTCTCTTAAGTCCAAAACCAAATTTGCTCAACAATGGCGGTATAATGCATTTGTGTTTATGCTGTGCTAAGTAGAGCTTTATTGCAAAGATTTCAAAATCTGGCTTGAGAAAGAAGTTCCTTTTGATAGTTAGCAATAAAACTCCTTGTTGGTAAGCCTGTTTTGACAGCGCAGTTCTCTCCAATGTAACAACACAGGATTTATTTTTGGCATTAAGACTTCCAAAACTGAATGCTTCTTTGGCTGAAGTACTTGATCTTTGGTATAAATGAGGCCTCTGCTTAGATCAAGAATATTCTTACAGATTTGGGCCTTTTCCCGGTACCCAACCTGACCCTCTCCTGATGCAGCTCCATGCCATTCCTTTAGGTCCTGTTGCTAGAAAGAAGACTGGTCTTGATCAAGACTGTGTTTTTGTGCTGCAGTGACTCATCTGTTTTTATTACAGGAGAAGATACCTTAATTTTGAGAGACTTGAGACCCAGCTTAAGGCATGTCACTGCAGAATCATGTTTTCTAAAGCCAAGGTAAACATCTTGAAAGCTAATAGTTAATTAGATTACTGAAACTTTACAAATTGCAGTTTAAAAATGTCATGTTTTCTTTCTCTCTCCAGCCTTCTGTCTTGGCACTGTCTGTTATAGCAGTAGAGATAGAAGAACAAAAACTACTGGAGCTGACAGAGGCATTGGAATTTCTGCAGTTGCATTCCAAGGTATATATGGATAAAGTTTTGCAGGATGTTGGAATAAAAATGCTTGTCATGGCTTTCTCAGTGTGGGAAGGGGACACATTGACATACTGGTTTCTTTTTTTTTTTTTCCTTCCATCTGGGATCTTTGGCTTTCCTCTCTTTTGTGAAGTAGCTAAAAATACAGATATGTAAAAATGTACAAGGATGTAATGAGTTAGTGACATATGGGATTCTGTCTTGCTATTTAGATAAACAACAGAGATCTGACCTCCTGGAAGGAGTTGGTGTTAAAGTGCCTTACAGAATATTCCTCGAGCAAATGTTCCAAACCAAATGTCCAGAAATTAAAATGGATTGTGTCTGGACGTACAGCACGGCAGCTTAAACATAGCTACTACAGAATAACACACCTTCCTACAATTCCAGAGACCAGCTCCTAATAGGTAACTGCCTACTTCTAAAATCAGCTTCTCATAATGTAGAAGTAATTAGCTGTTAACTATCTCAAAGTTTCTTATTCCATATAGGAAACCTGTTGGAGACGTTAACATAAATGTAGTAGGCCTGTCCTAGAGGCTGGTCTGTTGTCGTGTTCATGCTTGAGCCATTGGTGTACCTAAAGAAGTGGCAACCTAACACATGAACATTGGAGAAGGAACTGATGCTTTGGTGTGCTGTGGGAGCAGAAATGTGTTCTACAGACATTGGGACCTCATTCAAACTAAAATACGGAGTAAAACTGGTAAAAAGGCAGCGGAAAAATTCAGCTCGCTCCTATCCTAAGAAGAAAGAGTTGCCTGTTAGAATCTCTCCTGCAGTGGTTCACTGAAACCACTTAGAACACAAACAGCTTCATACAGTTTTATTTGTATAGCTGTGAATTTAGTAAAGTCTAAAAACTGTAATTTGGTTATGCATATTGCAGTTGATTAACTCTCTGGAATAATGAACTACTTTATCTACACTTTAATTCCAGAGGCTACATTATCTTCTTTAACAGCTGTCTTGCTGTTGTGTTGATGTATTAAAGTCTGTCTGATGCTTTATTGGGTTCTTGTAAAAATCCCTTTAGTTGGTTGACTGTCTTTGTGTTTGTTTGTTTAACAGGAGTCCAATGAAATGAGAGAACCAGCCTGAGACCTATTCAGACAGATGAACGTTTGAGAAACGGTCTGAAACATGAGCTTAATAATAAAGAACTCTACTCATGGAAAGGATATGTAACAGTTGAAAGTAAAATTCCTTGCAGCAAACGTTCTTCTCCATGATGACTATAGTATCCAATGTCAGTTTTTGGTCTTAACAGACCATTTACTACTTAAGCAGTGAAATATCACACTACTGATACAGGGCATTTAACACCTTATAGGTTGTAGAGCAGCTTGTGTAGTCTAACCTTGTTTTACTGTAAGTGCAGGTGCTGAATTATATATTAAATTGAAAAAATTGGTTCACTTTCCAAAGATTTCATGACATTAGGAAAACACCATATGCAGTAGCACCATGCATCCCTATCTCAGGCAAACTAAAGACCATCTTGCTCAATATTGTTAAGAACAGCAAATGCTTTTCAGTCCATCTCATGTGGTTTGACAGTGGTATGTGTCCATGTGATCCTACTGGGCAGGGTACTGGCCTTTTACCATAGACACAAATTGAAAACTAGGCTTTGTGATGCCTATAGAGCACGTTGTGTTGTTATTAACAGTGCCTCAGTAACTTCAGTGTTATGAAGGGGTGTAGTTTGCTGAGATTACATGTGCATACAAACTACAGGATACCTAATGAAGGTATCTAAGGGGGAGGAAGTGCTACATCACTTGCTCTAAATCTGACATCAGTTTTCCAGGGTTTCACTACACAAGGTGTAAATGCTGATGCTGTGTTTTACAGGCACAGTAGGAACAGGGCTAAAGCTCCATAGTGGCCTGTGAGTGGGAGCACTCAAGGTGAGAAAAGTTGAAGATGTTTGACTTTAGTCTGTTTAATAGAAACTTTGTCAAATATGATTGTTCCCTCTTCCTGGAAGACTAGGTCAGTACTTGAGGTCTGTCATACTTCTGGTACTAACATGGAAGTGAACAAGAAAAACGTGTTACTGTATGTAAGATGGACAGGAGGTGTCGGGAGAATGTTGCTTATGACCCCTTGAATTCTGTGTTACTGGGGAGCAGAGGCTGTTAGTAACTGACTGCAATATGGATGGATTTAGTGGAGAATGAGGGATTTGAATGTTCTGAATACAGTGGGGGTTTAAATCCTTGTTATGGTAATAACTGATGGGGAAACTGTTCTTTACTTATCTCAAACTAGTTGAACTTCTCACAGAGAACTATGTACCAAAGCTCTGTACTGGACAAATCAAGCTTTCTCATGAACTTACGGGAATGGTTGCACTGCATAATATTTAATCAGCTTTTCCATCTGCCAGTGCTTTATGTGCATTGTGCTGACTTCTGAAAAGTGTACAAGAGATTCAGACAAAGGGGCGGTCAGCTTGCTGGGAGAAACAGAGAAAAGATGCAGTGTGTAGTTCTGCTGGCACTGTCATGTCACAAGATGTGTACCTTTCAATTAAACATTGAAATGTGGTTAATTGAGTAACTTTTTTTTTCAATGTTAGAAAACATTTTAGTAGGAAGTCCTATAAGGTAGCATATATAGCTGACACTACCTGGTAAACATCTGGGCAAGAGCTAAGAGATTACGATATATTTTAAGAAGCTGAAGCTCTATGGGAAGAGTGAGAGAAGCAAAAAGGAAAAAAAATGCTTGATGAAATTATTTCAGCTCAGCCTATGATTGCACCAAGTCTTCTGAGACGCAAAAGCATCAACACTGACATAAGACTGACTTCAGTAGCTTAGGCTGTATAAATTTGACTTCAGCCACCTTGTATTACTTATCTAGTAGTACACACCACCTGTTTGGGTACGTTGCAGTAAATGCCCAGATAGTACTCCCTTAAGAGAATGAAGTACTTAGTTTGACTAGATAAAAGTTTAACTCTCTGCTGTGCTCAACACAGCCATTAAAAGCAGTTTGTCCTGACAAATAAATGCTGTGGCATTCCTCTGAGCTTATCTTGAATCAGAGGCCTGTAGAGTGGCCTCTGCTCATTTATATAACAAAACAGCCATCTGAGTGAGTGCTCAGTATTATTTCCTATAGAGTAGATTGCTCTGTAACTACTGCACACCCAACTTCATGCATCTGTCATGCCTTCTACTCTTAACTAAGAAACGAGGGATGGAATCCCAGCAAGATGGAACACAGACGACCATCTGGTAAAGTACTAACTGCACCATTGAGTAGACTGCAATTCAGGAATCCATTTCATTTTTTCCCTTTTCATCTAGATTCTTCCAAAACTTGGAGCAGACAGTAGAAGTAGCTAACTAAGTAATTTAAACTTTTTCTCTTAAAAAAATTCCAAGCTGCGATGGTGCAATATGTACTTCATAAAACACAAAAGGTTACTTCATAAAGAAGAAAAATGAGAAAGTTCAGCTTTGAAAGAACCTAGTTTTACTATGTTCATGCAGTGAAGCATCTGATGCTACTCTGAATTTCCGTAAGACATAAAAACCTTTCTGTGCAAACCAACATGACTACTGTGATGTAACATATTCTTTCACTGAACAGTATTGCAGCATTCTGAAGCAGCATTAACAGTTATTTACCATCTCTCTGTCCTCTTGTATTTTTGCAGCAGTCTCACTTGATTCCTCAGGTACCCTATGCACCTTCTGAACTATGACTGTGGTAAAGATACATTTGATAACAAGCTGTACTTTCCTTTGTACAGTAAGGCAACTTATCTGAAACCCAGGCATGATGTCTGGACCTATATTCCTGTAAAAACTGCATGGGTAGAAGCAACTTGGTTATTTTCGGAGTACTTACTGCTTGCTTGCACAATAAAGCATTCTTTCCCAGCTGTTTTATTTTGGCCATATGCCAACTGAAATAATGATGCAATTTAAAAAACAAGGTTCAGCAATATGATGGGCAGCTGCTGGCAATTTATCTTCAGGGTGCCATCTGCTTAGGACCTAATTGTAGGCAATAGTTTCAGTGTTCAGAATACAATAGGATTTGGCAATGATGTTTTCTTCCTGTTAGTCAGTTTGCCACAGTATTCGTCCTGTATAATGTGGTTGGAGGGCTTCTCAGCTGCATCCCTAAGAATAAGTAGAAAAATAAGTAAGTAATTGGCACGTGCAAAGTGTTATTTCAACAGCCAAGTTTAACATGAGGGCTATTAAAATTACCTACTAAAATCTACCCCTGCCGTTCTTAGATATGTAAAGAGTTTATGCTGTATGTCAGTAACGAACAGATGCAAGGTATCATTTTCTACCTTAGGGCCTTCCTACTCCTTTCAGAAGTTACTACGTTTTCTTTCAAAATTTAAAATATCTATACCAATAGGCAAATTACATTAACACTGATTATCTCCTATCTCTTAATTGGTAGCAAGGAGTTATCATTCGTGTTATACCTGGCCGTGAAGGGGACTGGAAAACCTCATTTGAGGCAAGGTGCAGTAGTTTCATTATTCTAAAACAGTGGTTTAAATAAAATTTACAAATTCTTCAAGGGCTGCTACACAGCAACAGTGTAACTAGCCTTCCTAATATCCTTCCAGTTGCTTATAGGATCTGTCTTCAACAGTGAATAAGATATTCTTGCATAAAGACAAGTGTCATATTTGTAACTCACTAGCTCACTCACTATCGTGTGAGAGAAAAGATGTTCTGCTTCAAGATGATACTTTTCTGTGTACACCTTTTTGTGTATTTTATCCCTTTAATGTTAGAAAGGTATTGCAGCTTGTAAGTTCATCTTCACTCTACTAGAAGAGATCTCCTTTCTCTTCCTGAATTCATTACTTGCCAACAGTATGCTGAACAGATCACTGAATTCTTCACCAGTTGCATAGTCCAGTCCTCTAGCATAACGTGTAATTGCTCCCAAGGAACAGAGCTGAACAGAGTTTATTTTTCAAGGCTAGAAAAGTCTGGTCCTCCTTTGCTGTAATTTCCAGAAATTTCTGCCCCGCTGAAGTCAAATCCAGGGTTCTGATGGAGATAGAAGTTTAGTAGACAGATTATTCCTAACAGAAGTGATTTAAACAAAACAAGAAAAGTAATGTTTCTGTTAATGTTCTACCACTCTAACAAGGACATACAGTTACAACTCGTTAACTGAATTACCAGCACCATAATTCTTCTGCTGGGAGAATGCATTAATAAATATTGAATGCCATAGTTGAGTTACCCACTGCTGAAATTACTTTGTAATGTCATTCTCGATTTGGCAAGCAGTTAGCATCTCCCAGTGAAGAAATATTAAGGAAACTGTTAAAATTTTTCTGGCTTTTCACGTACCTTGAAATTACAATTTTAGAGGAAAAGTAGTACTTGCCATGCTAGACAAAAACTTTGATAAAAATCATCGTCTCTGTTGCAGCATGTGATGTGCTGATTCATCTGGTAAGTACTAAGTTGTAATTCTGCAACTCTGCAGAGTTAATTAGGCGGGTACTAACAGAATATCAGAATAATTCAAGCAAGTTTAGTTAAAGGGCAAATATAATATTGTTAAGCTAAGCATTCTCACTGGTGTGATGTTATGCGAACCTATTCCATAGAGTAAGCTCTTAGAAGCTTGTTGTAAATACAGCTATGTCATAGGTCCAGACAATAGCAGGAATATATGTAGCCTAACTTCAGGGAAAAGTTGTTAGAGTTATGGATCAGTACCTTAAAACACCATTACCACCCTGAAACTCGCTTGAACTTGTCACAAATTCTTGACATACATTACAGACAGTACAGCCTCCTGAAAGTACCCTGACAGAGACGTGAACATCCCATGGCACTACGCAGCAGAACTATTTTACTCTGCTTTCGTGACCATAACCTGTGTCTGCAAACACAAAACATGAGCAGTGAGCAGGAGCCTTTGACTTGCCTCTCTCTGGAATCGCTCCAGTGTGAGTTTCCTTTGCATCTGGTCTTGCACCCAAGGATCAGCAGCATATTCATTTTCTAACAGAGATGTCCAACAATTCCCAGCATCTCGATTAGTCTTCATCAGAACAATTCGTATCAGTTTTCTGTCTTCTATTGAAGGAAGAGATGCATAAAGAAAACCAATCAGACTCTGCCCCATGTACAAGCCTTTTTGTTGTTGTGCTAAATTCAGCATTAACGTGTCAAAGCGCGGGATCTTTTTTGAGGTTGTTATTGAATGAAAATAAACAAGAAGCAAAGATAACCCGTACAGCCACACCCCACGTTCTGGCCTGTAAAACATGAGAGCTGTGCTGAGGGACTGCAGCAGTTCCTATGCACTTCTATTCCAAACATAACCTTTTAGAGAGGGTCACACCAGAGAGCAGATGTAGTGCATTAAATTAATACAGAGAGATCAGACAGGGCAATGATGAAGTATTTGAGGTCAGGCTTCATAGAAGGTTATTGCCAGTAACAGCCATCGTTACCATTAAGCGCTGTGGAGTTAATCAATGTTTATTCTAAATGGAAAATTAAATCCATCAGAGGAAAACATGGATGGGTACAGTCTACACATACGATTTTCAAAAACCAAAATACTGTGAATGCTTGGCAATATTTATCATGTAGTCACCAGAGAAGCTTTTTGCTCAGTATCTGGAAGTACCTTAGCCTGACTTTTAGATTGCTTTTTCATTCTCTTGGACAGCAGGTTTTGTCACCCATCCCAAAACTACAATGCACAACAGCAGAAAAAATAAGAACAGTAAGAGCTAGGGGGAGGCACGGGCTACAGAGCTGTACCAGTCCGGCTGTGATGAGTGTTTGCAGAAAGCCTCTTACTATTCATTTCCTGAAAAGTCAATGTTCATCCTGAGGACGTGTTCCCAGTCAGTGGAACACTGCCTGCCCAGAGCTGGCATCTTCCCAGTAACCTTAGCCCAGGGCTGTTGCGTTACCTCAGTGCCTTAGTCTGGCCATAACGACTGTCCCTTTATGCAGAGCTGTGGGGAATCAGAACTCAGAGCACTGCCCTCCCACCCACCACTTCAGCTCGAGGTCATTACCTAATGTCCACGTTCCTTCATCAGCTATCGTGGAGTCAAAGAGCTTACCCTGCAAAGACAGTGACACCGTTACAGGAAAGGCTGCTCGCCCACAGGCTCACGCTTAGCACTCACACCTCCCTCTGCTCCAGCGCAGAGCAAAGGGCTCTGCCCCGGCCCTGCTCCTGCAGGGCTGCACGCAGACCGCCAAGTAACTCCTTGTTATCCTGCGGGCACAGCTGACGCGGGGCAGTGCAGCAGGGCTGTGCCTGCGGGGATGCCACTGCGGTTCTGGGGCCTCCAGATCTCAGCGGGCGCTGCGGCCACGCACAGAACTTTCCAGTGCCAACGAGACAGCGGGCCCGGGCCGGACCCCCCTCCCACTTTCAGCGGTGAGCGAAGAGAGGCACCTGAACAGCGCCCACAGCGCTGCAGGACACGAACGCGGACCCACGCGGGCGCAGCACTGCTTCCACCTTTCCGGCCGCCCCGCCCGGCCCCACCTGCAGCACGGCCCGGCCGCACACGGACAGCGCGATGCTCCGGCTCTGCAGGCTGCAGCTCACGTCCTTCGCCCGGGTGCCCGGCGGCACCTGCACCTCGATGAACACCTCCTCCAGGGTCTGGTACCAGCGGCCCCACGGCGTCCCGCAGGGCACCACCCCGCTCCGCTCCTCGAACGGCGCCGACATGGAACAGCTCACGGGCAGCGCCCCGCGCCGCCGCGCCCGGAAGTGAGGCACTGCGCGTGCGCGCGGCACCCTCAGTCGCCCTCCTCCCGTCCCTCGGCGGACAGTGCGCGTGCTCCGTGCTAGCGGCGCTGATTGGCTGAGCAGCCCGGAGCTGAAGGATGCGATTGGCCGCCCGCATCGTCCGGCGGCGGCCGTTGGTGCCTTTGAACGCAGAGCGCGGCGCGGGGGCCTTGCGGCGGTCATGGCGTTCTGCAGGGCGCCGCTGCGGCGCTTCAACGACGGCCCCGGTACGTGCGGGGCGCGGCTGTAGGGGGAGCGGGGCTGGGGTGCGCGGCCCGGCCCGGCCCGCTGCTGCTGCGACCCTTCTGCGCGCTGGAACTCCCGTGCCCGGGCTGTGGGGCCTCGCGGTTAAGGCGCTGTCGGAGTGTTCCTGCTGGGGAAAGGCCTTCGAGCTGGGCTTGGATCGGGGCTGCGGGCCGCTCTGTGCCGCAGCAGCGGGGCCGGGCCGGGCCTCGGTAACCGCGGTGACAGCTGGGCTGTGCCTGCAGCCTTCGTCCCGCATAAGGCAAAGGAACAAATCCCCTGTACTCCTACAGGTGTAATTAACTCGGGTATTTGGAGCGAAGCTTTGGTGTCTTTAAAACTGAAAAAGCATCTTAAAAAAGGAGCTGTTGTGCGAAAGTGACAGTGCTGCTGTGTAAGCGTTGCCCACAGAGCTCAGCTCAGTGCAGGGCACTCAGGTACCGGGCACCGCCCGCACTGCGGGTGCTGGGGACAGCGAGAGCTTCGTGTCCCCCCTCAGTACCGTGCCCCCGTGTATCACAGCGGGACACGGACACAGCATCGCCTGCCGGGACAAGCAAGGCTGCTCACAGAAAGCAGGGGGACTTCTTTACAGCTACAGAGCAACTTCTCCCCAGTAAGTTTTTGTCTAGCTACGTGCAAAGCACAGCCTGAGGCAGTGTCCTTGTGCTCCCCAGCAAACACAAGCCCCTTCTCACGGGCTAGGTCCCTGTTCAGGCCATGACTGGTATTTCTCCACTCAACTGTTTGCTTTTCAGCCATGAGCACTGTGGAATGGAGTTTCCCAGTTATCTTTCTGACCTGCTGCCCACTCACTCCTTGCCCTCAACAAATTACTGCACTGCTGCCGCTAACAAATTGTGCTTGCTTCTATGCCCATAAATCAGTTTCCTGCTTTGCTGCTGGTGCAGTAAAGCAACCATTCCCCCTGCCATACGTTCTCTACATTTCCTACATATTTATGAAGAGGATGAAGAGAACCCAAGCAGTGGATCTTTTCACTTTCTCTCTTTTTAATTGCTTTTTTTTAAAGCAGATGTAACTTGGATGTTTTACTAGCTTCAATTCATGGAACTTGAAACCTATTGCTTCTCTTACCAGTTCT
This sequence comes from Penelope pileata, assembly GCA_013396635.1. NCBI lineage: Eukaryota > Metazoa > Chordata > Aves > Galliformes > Cracidae > Penelope > Penelope pileata. The sequence continues at coordinate 599,848 of WBMW01005527.1, forward strand.
CCACTGTTATGAATATCTCACTTCTAGTGTGTACCCTGCTGCGAGGACCCTGTGATGCCAAGGCTTCAGATGCACCGGGGAGTTCTCTGTCCTCTGAAACACATCAGCGGGTTAGGAAACAGAACAGTAAGTACTCCTAAAAGTTGTGCAGAATACGATGCTGCAATACCTTTGAAAGCCACAGCTGTTAGTGCTAGCATGCCACTGCTGCTTTGCTCTGGGTTTTTTTTGAGCTTTTTTGTTGGTTTGTTTCTGCAGCTCACTGCCTACCCTCCAGCTCAAGTGTAAAAGTGTAGCTGACAAAGCATGTATTTCGGAATCTTTTTTCCATCAACAGTTTTATGGGATTTCTACTAATCACTAGGACCTATTTTTGAGTTCAAATGTATGATGCAAGAATAATTCCAGTACTTGAAGGGAGCTTATAAGCAGGAGGGGGAACTGACTTTTTACGCTGTCTGACAGTGACAGGACAGTGGGGAATGGCTTTAAACTAAAAGAGGGGAGATTTAGATTAGATCTTAGGAGGAAATTCTCTACTCAGAATAGCAAAGCACTGGAACAGGCTGCCCAGAGAAGCTGTGGTTCATCCATTCCTGAAGGCATTCAAGGTCAGGTTGGATGGGGCCCTGGGCAGCCTGATCTGGTGGGTGGCAACCCTGCCCATGGCAGGGGGGTTGGAACTAGATGATCGTTAAGGTTCCTTCCAACCTAAGCCGTTCTATGAACTTAATTAGCCTTGCTTCTAGTGGTATTTTCATGGGCTTTTAAGATATGAAGGTTGAAAACTGACATTGTGAATGTGGATGGGGAGGAAACTTGGCAGAAGCTGATGTCTCAAAATGGGCTGCCATCTGGCAGTCAGTCTCTGAACTTTGAGTGCCCAGCTAAACTACTTGACTACAGTAAGAAAGCAGCTGCCCTTATGCTGACAGCTGAGTAGTGTAATAACTCGATAGCTTTCTGTCCTTTGTACAGCAAATCGATTAACTTGGTCTAGTTTGGTGAAACTTCCTTCATCTGCATGCTTGCACACCCTCTTCCTTCACTACTCTTTTGTATATCCTTCTGCAGGTGAGACAAATCTGAACAGTGAGAAGAATGCACCTACTCCTGTAACTGGGAGGAGACTCACATCTCTTGGGTCAATAGTAAGACTTTTCTGTGGTATCTGTAGCACTGCTAATTCTGGATAAACCTCACTGTGTTTAGTAAAATCATGTAGATCCTTTATGCAATCACTCCTATCGTAGCTGGGTAAAATGTGGAACACGTTACTGTGCCTGTATTCCTTACTAACAGGAGAGAAAATGGAATAACTGGATTTTTGAGAACACATGATGATTACTTGGGACTACAGAGTGGCTTGCTGGCTTTGCAATGTTTTCTTTAATGTTGATTGCTATGGGCTTTTTGTTTGGTTTGGGGTTTATGTTTTATTTTATATTCGTTCTTGCTTACCACAGAATTATGGTGCAGGTGCTTCTCTTTAAGATTTTGTTTCTGCTGCTTTTGTATGGTGGACAGATCAGAGCATAAACCTAGTGATGAAAGAAACAGAGAGGGGGTAGTACTGTATATACAGGTTCTCAGTGCCATTTGAAAGGATGTGGATTTGAAGATGGATAGGTTTATGAGTCAAATAATAACCTTGACTTAGTAATTCAGTTTACTCATCATCAGTACTCATGATGTAGGAACAAGTTCTGCAAGTACAGCTTCCTTTAAGAGGTTAAAGTATTGTTATGTAGTTATGGAGGTGTGTATGTCTCAGACTTTATCAGTCTCCTTCCCATCACAATGGCCATGAGCCGTCCGTTCAAGAAAGTACAATGGTAAACCTGATCTTAATCTGTCCTGTCTGTAGGAGAGAGATGTTTGCTTTTGATATTATGCATCTTTAACTGTATTGTCTATGTATGCTTAACTGTACTGCTAAACTAATATGCAGTTGGAGATCAGTTTATTTCTAATAAGTTTGTTTTCAAAAGCCAGTTAGTGGGAGTCTGAAGCCTAGAAAAGATCTTGCCCTTATGAAAGAGAAGAAGAAACAGAAGACGCTGGAGAAGGAGGTATGAATACATTATGTGAATGCAATTCTGTGATAACATTGGCCACTCTCCAGAATCAAAAATACAAGCTGGCAAAATGTGTCTCTTTTACATAAGAGACATAAGTTAATTCATTTCTGCTCTGTGTAGAGCAGTTTTTGTTATATGCTGTGGTATGTAGAAAACACTGGGTCCGTTAATGGAACAGAATTATATTAATTCCCACTGAACCTGAGCAGCTGTGCAGCCAAACCTTTTCTTTAATATAAAATAAACTTAGTCTTTTATTCTCTACCCCTAAAAAGGTTTTGTGTCATTTAAAAAATGGGTTTTTTTGAGATCTTGCTGAGATGTTTACTCAAAAATTGACATCACTTTAAGAGGCAGCTAGCTTTTCCTTTCAGTGCACATCTGTGTACTGATCTATGCTCCATTTCCACGTTTCATGGACCTTCTTTCCTCCCTTTCAGTTTATCCATTAGCTCGTTGCTCATCCATGTAGGTCTCTTGCCACCTTTCACCAATTTCTTACTCTTAGGGATGCACCAATCTTGAGCTTGGAAGAAGTGGTGTTTAAGGGTTGACCAACTCTCAAGGGCACCCTTTCCTTCCAGTGCTCTAGCCCAAGTTGGATACCTCCACGTAGGTCCTTGAAGAGGTCAAAGTTGGCTGTCCTGAAGTCCAGGGTTGCAGCCCTACTTATTGCTTTGCTTCTTCCGCATGAGATCCTGAACTGCACTATTTCATGATTGCTGCATCCCAAGCTGCCCCCAACCTTCTCATCCCCAATCAGCCCGCCCTTCCTCGTCAGAACCAAGTCCAGCAGCACACCCTCCTTGCCAGCTCCTCCACAATCTGTGTCAGGAAGTTATCTTCAATGCATTGCAGGAACTTCCTGGACCGTATGTGTCTGGCCATGTTGCTTATCCAAGAAATATTTGGATGGTTGAATTCCCCCAAAAGAAGCAGTGCCCTGAAGTGTGAGGCTTCTTCCAGCTGTTTGTAGAAGGCCTCATCAACTTCCTCCTCCTGACCAGGTGACCTGTGGCACACACCCACAGCAGTGTCACCAGTATTAGCCTGCCCCTTAATTCTCACCAAGAAGCTCTCTACTTGTTCATCATTCATCCTCAGGTGGAGCTCTGTGCATTCTAGTTACTCTCTCACATACTGTATTTTCTCCTAATTCTCTCCCCCATCCCACTGTGGAGGAAGGGTGAGCAAGTGAGTGTGGTACTTGCTAGCTGCTGTGTCAAACCACGACAGTTAGCCAGCCTGTTGCCAGTATCATGAAATAAGGGAAGACTACTTACTATGTTTTAGATTCGTGCATTAGTAAGAGAGCGTGGAGAGCAGGATAAAAAACTTCAGGCTCTGGATGAAGACCTCGTTAAGATTGAAGCTAAGCTGAGTGCTGCAGTTCAGGAGAAAACATCTCTTTTGGCAAATATTGCTTGCCTGAAGAAACAGCTTCTGGATCTGACAAGAACCAACGAACTACTAAAATCTAAGGTATTCAGACAAATAAGCACCTCTTGGCTTTGACTTGGCTGTTACTAAGTTCCCTGGTCAAGAAAAAAACTTCCCTCGTTCTGCAAATACAGAAGCAAAATCATAGAATGGCTTCGGTTGGAAGGGGACCTCAGGGATCACACAGTAGCAACTGCCCAGCAGGGCTGCCAACCACTAGATCAGACTGCCCAGGAACCCATCTCCTCAGACAGACCAGTTCTTTGGGATCCTAGGTGAAGTACTGGAGGGTTTAACAATAGATATACACAAGTTCCAACTCATGCAACCGATGACAGCAATCTCCCACCCAAACAGTGCCCACCTGATGAGATGCAAATCTCAGAGAGAAGTGGGCTTTTCTCTGCTGCTGGCCCTTAAATGAGCCCAGAGCAGCCCCACCCCTTCTGGTCATGTGGGGAGAACAGGTGCAAACAATTTATACCTGTGCTCTCCGTGCCAGCCATGCTCCTCTGCCAGGTGCTCAATCACAAGATCGGGCCGGGATCAACAGTTTCCCGACGTCCTTGTTTACACATTCCGTGCTCCTTCATTGCCTCGTGTACAGAGCATGTCATGTTTGGGGTACTGTGTGCTGCTCTAAAGACAGAGCTGGGCTGGCTAGCTGACCAGGGTGGGTGGAGATCAGCATTGTGGGTGGGAGGGAAACAGTGTACTAAAAGACTGATAAGTGTTTCATATGAAGGTGTTTTATTTACTGGTTTTCTGTTCATCTCTAATAAGCTGTCTGAAGATGGTGTGCAGAAGAAAATGAGCAGTCTGTGCATGGAACTAATGAAGCTCAGAAACAAGAAGGATGCTAAGGAAAAAGTAAGCTGTGTTATTCTGCACAGGACTGAGCTGGTCAGGAACTGACAATGAAGGCTTGCAGCAGTTCTGCTGATCGTGATTTTTTCCTGTCCCCAACTCAATGGTTTCTACTTTATGTTCAGTGGAATTAGGAAAGAAAGATCAAACAAATGATTTTGATTTTGTGGTTGATGTGTAAAGTAACTGAGTAAGGAGGTCTAGAAAGAGTTCTGTTACGGTATCAGTCTGCTGACGTCTTTGAAGACTACTAATGTCTTTGAAAACCAACGGTTTGAAGTGTGCTTTGAAGCACTTTGTCTCTTGGGTTTCTTGGGTGGTGGATGCCTGTAGTTTTAACAAGCAGTTAATATCTCCACAGATGGATAATTTGAATATAGTAGTCGCATTCAGCATAGCAGCAAGTACTGTAATTAAATCCTAGTTATGAATTAATTAAAAAATTATTATTGGCTCTTAAAAAATTGACTTTTTCTAACTAAATCCAATTTTGGTGGTAATGTTTGTCTTTTTTTTTTTTTTTTCAGACTGCACTTGCAAAGCAGGAAAACATGGAAATGAAGTTGCAGGAAGTGCAAAGGAATCTGGAGCACTCAAAAGGAAAAGTAGCACAGTTAGAAGAAAAACTGTAAGTGGTAAGGAAGGGAATGGACTCAGGAACATAAGTGTCAGCTGTGCTTAGCTGCTCATGCTTACAGTAAGCATGTGTTATACAAAAGCAGCAGCACTTCTGCGTGAGGGTTACCAATTCTGAAGAAAGTACTCAGATGTGAGCTAGGGGGAGCCAGGTACCACGAGTTGTGCCATCTGTGGGGCTTCCCCTGGGCTGCAGACTTCACCATTCATGCAGTTTCATTCGTTGTTAGGAGGCCTGCTCCAGGTTATGTATCCTTTTGAATCCCATCCTTGTCCCCAGAACAGGCCGAAAACACTTCCCATTAGTCAATTGCTTCCACACATTAACAAGTACATGATTTGGCTGATGGTCTATCTTTTCTGCCTATATACGAGCTTGTATCAAATCATACCACATCTGTCTTCGTGACGCCCTGATGGGTCCTTGTTGCTTCACTCTTCTANCTTGCAAAGCAGGAAAACATGGAAATGAAGTTGCAGGAAGTGCAAAGGAATCTGGAGCACTCAAAAGGAAAAGTAGCACAGTTAGAAGAAAAACTGTAAGTGGTAAGGAAGGGAATGGACTCAGGAACATAAGTGTCAGCTGTGCTTAGCTGCTCATGCTTACAGTAAGCATGTGTTATACAAAAGCAGCAGCACTTCTGCGTGAGGGTTACCAATTCTGAAGAAAGTACTCAGATGTGAGCTAGGGGGAGCCAGGTACCACGAGTTGTGCCATCTGTGGGGCTTCCCCTGGGCTGCAGACTTCACCATTCATGCAGTTTCATTCGTTGTTAGGAGGCCTGCTCCAGGTTATGTATCCTTTTGAATCCCATCCTTGTCCCCAGAACAGGCCGAAAACACTTCCCATTAGTCAATTGCTTCCACACATTAACAAGTACATGATTTGGCTGATGGTCTATCTTTTCTGCCTATATACGAGCTTGTATCAAATCATACCACATCTGTCTTCGTGACGCCCTGATGGGTCCTTGTTGCTTCACTCTTCTATCCCCCACTCTCCCACCCCATGGTCACCTACATCCTTCGCTATTACTGCTTGCACATTTTGTCTAATGTCCATACATTCAGTTTCACATGTGAATGACTGGCACTGTAAAATTTTCCTTAAAGGCCCTGTGCTCTTATCTAACACCCAAGTGCTTGAATGTGAGCAGATGTTTTATGTTTAGCTTTGTGTATTTGGGCTGTAACCTAATACTGCAGGTAATGCAGTTCACAAAGGGAGGCAATGGTGATTTGTGCAGCTAATGCAGGCCTTCTGGCTCACTGGCTTGTGATAGGATGTGGTTCGGTACCTTTAGCACAAATGAGAAGACTGTGGCATAAGTAGCAAAAGAGCATAAAATCACCTCTTAGAGTCAATACCGATTTGTCAGCCACACTTGATTATGGGAAGGACGTGCGAGTATTAAGCAGTGTTTCAGTAACTGATTTCTACTTGCCTACCTGTAAACAAATAGCCGACAGGTAGCTCTGAAGTTCTTAAATACATTGCCCATGAAAGTTTCCTGGTTTTAGATCTGCTACAGAGAGAGAGAAAGTGGAAGACAAGTCTGACATTGAAAAACTCCTGGAATATATCACAGAGCTCAGGTAAATATAAATTGTTCTCAAACTGGACTGGGTAAGTTAAAAGGCAGTAACACTAAGTTTCATTCCTTCCTAGTAAAGCAGAAACTTTGGAACAATTCTGTTTAACAGTAATAAAATAGAGTGGAAAATAAATCTGATGTTTTTCCAGATAATAGTACCTTGTAACTCTTTCCAATTATGTGATCATGTAAATTTTTAAGATACCAATTTTGAAATCAATTGCATTTAATTTTGAGCAACGTGTTTTAATGCCCAAAATGTCTGGAAAAGTTAGGGCAGGTAGCTTTCCTGCTGAAAACCAATAGCACTGAGTATTTTAAGCATCTCTCCTTTGTGCTGAAGTGTAAGCTTAAAAATGAAATAGAGTGGTAACAAATACCTGAATTTTCTTCTACAGTAGTGTTGCAGAAACTGTAGAGAAGTACAAACTAGATGTTGCCCAGATGGAGGAGACACTGTTAAAGAAAGACCAAGACATCAGGATCTTGAAGGATACACTCAAAACAAAAGAGGAAGAATCAATTACAGTGATCAAAGCACTTAATGAAAGGTGTGAGTTGCTTGAACAAGAAAAAGGTAACTTATAGTGTTTTCTGTTCACGTAGTTGGGATCACATAGGTGTCCTACAGCATCTCAAATACGTTTGTTTAAAATGACAGTGCAGATTCTAAGCTGAGTCATGTCTCTGAGCTTCAGCTGCAAACAGCTCAGCATATTTCTATCTATATGGAAACTACCTTGAAAACAATTGAGTCTAAATTTATGTTTCTATGGAGATATACTAAGATAAATAGTGTAGAAACAAAAACTGTTGACATGCTAGACTTTAATCTGAAAGTTGAACGAAGATAGTTTGATCCTTTTGTTTCTTTGAGAATCAGTACTATACTGCTTCAATTCACTGTTAAGGGTTTACACACAAATTAAGAGGTACTGGGAGTGTGTTCAGGCACCATTCTTCACTCACCTTTCCTTCACATTCACTCTTCCAACTCTGCTTCACTCCTCACATCATTGAGGGAGACATTTAGTGGTTTTTCCCCAGCTGCACCACCTTCTTTAAGAAAAGTTATTGATAGAGGCAGATTCCTACCATTAAAAAGTAATTAGAAGTGAGATTAGTTCAGCCAGTTGTTATGAGTTCCCAGATGGGTGAAAGATGAGGTGTGGTTTTTTTTTTTGCATGCTTAACTAACTTGAAATCTGAAATGAAAGAACTGTGAAGAAAACATATTGTACTTCTTCGGAGATAGAGAAGGCACTGTGTGTTGTACTGACCATAACTCTATGCAGAGAAAGAGTCTGCTGAGAGCAGAGGAAAATTGCTGAGCATGAATGCTGAAATAGAAGATCTGAAAACAAAAATTAGCTTAGAAGAACAAGAACACCAAAACCTGCTTCAGAAACAAGAGGAGATCATCTCTCAGCTGCAGCAAGAGAGGGTAAATACAGATTCTAAATTAGTCGAAAATACTCTAAACCCCGTGACTTGGACTGTAAATGTTCTGATTTTGGTTATGCATGAAGTTGCTATACTAATAATGGTTTAATCTGTGGAGTGGAGAAGGAGGTGCTAGCTAGCAGGAGCTGTGTGTGGTCTTATGTCTTCTAAGAACAACAGTTAGTGTACAATAGTTGTTTTGGTTCTTCCGTAGATCTGCTCTTATTCTTGTGCTTTAAACTTTCAATACTGCAATGTAGCTTTCAATATCTAGAAAAGTCCTGGTAGCTTTAAAGTTTGCGATACTCTGCGTTGCAGGAATTGTCTGCATCTGTGCACCAGAAGTTACTAGATCTTCAGGATGAGGTAACAAGTGAGAGACATCTCCTGGAAGAAGAGCTGAAGGGAGCAATGAATGAGCTGGATAAATTGCATGCAAAGGAGAAACAAGCTGAGAAGCTGGTGAAGCGCTTGGAAAAAGAAACCAAATCTAAAGCTCTTGAACTTGCACAGATGGAAGTAAAGTTGAAAGGGTTTGTGAAACAAACTGAGTTTAAAGCTTTAGAAAGAAAAAAGTTAAATAAGCAGTGTATACAAAGCTTTTGAGCCTAATTCAGGTTTTAAAGAGACCTGAACATGTGAATTTATTTCTTGCTGTTTTTTGGTTAATTACAGTGATAGAACCAATCTAGCTGAGTGATTTGAATAACTTTAAATTATCTTAATTTAAAACTGTTTAATTGGCATGCTTGAAGTGCTAGTACTGCAGCAACATGAAGCTACTGTGAAGTGTTAGCTACATGCATATTGTATTGGATGGCCCTGGGCAGGGCAATCACTAGGAAAGTTGTTTTTTTTTTTTTTTTGTTTTTTTTTTTGAGTAAGTTGCTATTAACTTTGGTGTACTGACAGCTTACTAGCAGGTATTAAATTATTCCACAGGTACCTTGCAAATTAGGGAGTGGGGAAGTGTTTAGTTCAGTCTGCTAAATCTGAAGATTGTGCTTTAACTCATGAGGCGTTGTGGTGGAGAGGTTACTCATTTTGTCAGGATTAAGGTATCGCTGCCCCTGCAGGCCTTCTGTAACAGATAAGAGCATTTGGTAATGTGTTCAGACATGCTTGTGTCCAGTATAGAATGTTGAATTTTTATTTCAGGAAGGATGCTGAGTTGGAACAAATCAATGAATTGCACAGCAATGCAGTTCTGCAAATCCAAGAAGAGCACAACAATACATTACGTAAACTGGGAGAGAATGTTGCTGAGTTTGAAAGGTATTTCAGTTCTGTTACCATCTAGGGCAGTGATTAGTTCTGTAACAATATATGCTATTTCTTTGTGTGCTTCGGTACTTCATCTTGTGTATGAGAGTTGGTACAATATTTGAGCAGTGGTTTTAGTGGTGGAGTATTTGGTGGCATTAAGAAATTCCTTTCTTTTGAGTACCAGTCAAATGTAATGGTGTACTCAGTAATCTAGTTCAGGAAGCTGTGGATGCTTCTAACAAAGTGTAACCAAGCACTCAAGCGCTCTCAAACCTCCATGAGAGTTGTAACTAGTGAAGACAATCCCTGGGCCCTAGAATAGCTTGCAAAAAGACTTCTTGTATAGGCTCAAAACTTGCACTGAATCAAGATTTTTTCCTACAGCTCTTGCAAATCTTTTTCTCAAAATATTCAAGTTGTAGTACGTTATCATTGATGTTGTAATTGTTAAGAATGCAAGGCACCTGAGAAGAATGATTCAGATTTGGTGATGCATCCTTCAGATGTAGTCAGTCCTTCAGTATCTGAATTTTCTACAAAAACACAAATTTGCCATAGTTTTGCTTTTTAAGGCTTCATGGATTATGAAATCTTTCATACTTGGTAGCATGAGTTTGGATTGCTTTCAGAACTGAGGTTACTCCGTATTTTGTCTAAAGAAACGATACTTCTCTTGCACTGTCATACCAGTTACAAGAAGACAACAGCTGAAGAAATAGACAGTCTTAAACTGGAGAACATCTCTCTGCAAGAACAAGTTGCTGACCTAAAAAAAATAAGTGAAGACAACCTACAGCTGCTTCAGGAGGCAGAATATACTAAAAACAAGGCAAAAGAAGAATGTGCAAGGTATTGGTCTGACACATTTTTCCTTTAGCTAAACAATTCTGAGGCTTGCCTTCTTAACTAGAAATTAACATGGTGCTTTATCAAATAAAATTTGCACTTGGTGTAACCTTGCATTTCTTCCCTTTCCCAATGTAGAAGTTTGACAATGTTGATAGACAAAATGCATTAGGATTATATTCATTGCAAAACTAATTGATTCAATTAATTACTTTGAAGCTTTCCTTTATGTGGAACATAGGTAAAGGAAACTTCAACTGAATTCTGGAATATTGTTTTTGTCAGAAATACCAGTTTAAGTGACTGTTGAATGAGATATACAGGGGCAAACAAAAATATTTAATTCAGATCTGACCATCTGCCACTCTGTCTTGAATAGTGTCTGTCATCTCATATTCTGCCCACAAGCAGATGCTGCTCAACAATCCACAAATTAACACACTGCAGTGAAGCAAACAAAAGCTCTTTGCCTAATATGCAGCATCACAGTGCAACTGATCAGTAGGAAAGCCAGCAGTTGTCTTAGACTATTAATTGTGGATATGTTCCTCTGACCAGATAACAGCTTGCTGGTTCAATATTCTCCTTCCAGCTCACTGAGGCAGACCATGTGTAAGTCCCCTGCTGTGGGCAAGTAACTGATGATTGGAGGAAATGAGGGAGCTGGGTCTCAAAAAGCCCAGTGTACAAATGCCAGTATTAGGCAACTGTGGTAACTGCCCGTACATTATGGAACAGAAGGTGTGTGTGGTAACACAATACAAACACTTCTGTAATAGTTCTGCTGTCTTGTTCACCCACAGCCAGGATATTAAGGTTGTCCAGAACACAATCATAGCTTACTCCATTTTATTTTAAAACAGTTGTGCTGTATAAGATGTCCTTTATTCTTTTCTGCTGCCTGCTTGATGTTTCCTCTAGTTTCTAACAGAGTTCTTTTTATTTATTTAAAGAACAAAGATGGAGAGTTATTCCCTATTTTACTCATTGTAGAGTGTGGCAGGAGAAGGATTCTTAGTCTCCGCCTAAATGATGCAACAAGGAGCTGAGTTAGGAGAGGGAAGGCAACGTATTAGAGAATTCTCCCCTATGAGGAAAGGCTAGATTCAGAATCCTTGGGGTGATCCAAGGATCTGCATTAAAGGTCTAGTCCAGTATCTTCCTTTAAAAGCTGCTAGTATAAAACAGTCATAAACAAGAAACAGAGCCTTTCCTTGCTTTGAAAAGATGACTGCCTTGTAGAAGTTACACTGTGCGTCTTGAACTTGTTAGCACAAACCTTCATTTCAGTTTTCCCAGTAACAGCTTCTCAAACATGGTTACTTGTATTTTCACAGTTAGCATAAAATAATAATTAATAAAATAAAGCTTAGGATGCTTCATTAAGGTTTATTAAGGATGGTTGATGTTTTCCTCAGGATGATTCTAGAAGCTCAGACAAAGCTTGCACTAAAAGAAGCAGAAGCAGAGAGAATAAAAGAGTCTTGCCTCATGCAAGTGACTAAACTTCAGGAAAAACTGGAAGAGCAGACTGAAGACCTGAGAAAAAAACTTGAAGTGGAAAGATCAAGGTGACTTCTCTGAAGCTAAACTTGGGCATTGCAGCACACCAAAGTTTTAGTGGGAAGGAGTGCTAAGAGCTAACAATAAAAATGATGAAACTCTACTTTTTGCTCCTCAGGAAAAATATAAATGAAGATGCAACCTCTAGCTTAAAAGAAGAGATAAAGACATGGCGTAACCTATACGAAGATCTGCATAACAAAACTAAGCCTTTTCAGGTGTGTTAGGAAGTAAATTTTCATTGATGTGTTGTCTTAAGATTTGTACACGTGCATCAAGTTCTGCTCTTGAGAAGTAAACATGCTATTTCTTAATTTGAAGGCATTTGTCCTGAAATGATTTCCTAAGTCACTATCCCTTGAGCCAGCTGTTTCCCTTCACAAACCAATCTCTGTACTCATAGATCTCAGTTGAGGAAGGCAGCTGTGGGGAGTGGAAGGGGGCCAAAAAAAATAAACTCCAAAATGTAAAGGTTTCTAAAACTTAGTATGTATTTCAGCAACAACTAGATGCATTTGAAGCAGAGAAAAATGCTCTCTTAAATGAGCATGGTGCAGCTCAAGAAGAACTGAATAAACTAAGTGATGCGTATGCTAAGCTACTCGGCCACCAGAACCAGAAACAAAAAATCAAGCACGTTATGAAGTTGAAGGAAGAGAATGCTCACCTGAAGCAGGTCTGTCAAATAGAAAGTTAAAAATTGAGAACTTAACTGCTTATTTGATTCCTGTCTTTACTGCTAAACCCTCTAAATATTTACAGGCTAATTCTGCAAGCTAGCTGTTTCCCATGGCTCTTAAATTCCGTGTGAGTTAGATTAGAATAAACCATCAGTCGCCAGAACAGCAAGAGAATCTGTTTTAGTTTGGATGGGGTACATGATACAGAGGGGAACCTTTCCTACAATTCTTAATCTAACTTCTAAGTATTGTTTTCTTCAGGATGTCTCTAAACTGCGTGCACTGCTAGCAAAAGAAAAACAAGCAAGCAGAGATCTTCAGGAGCAGCTATATACAATTCAAGGCATTAGGCGTTTTGATCCTTCTAAAGCTTTTCAGCATGATAGCAAGGAAAATATTCCCCCAAAAACTCCCTTGAAAGAAGGTAAGTGTGGGTATTCATGTATCTCTGCCCTCCTATATCTTAAATTTATTTGAAGAGGATATGACAGTCTTGCATAGTCCACCCATCTGGGGAAGGAAGGAGATGGTACCTCTTATGCCCTGCAGCAGAGGTTAGGAGGCTACAGCTGTGGGTTGCTTTTGGTGTACTTGCCCTTGCACTTCCTAGCCCTGTTTGTATACCCAAGATGTCTTTCAGGTCAGACAATGAAGCTTGTTTGATATGGAGGAGGAGTGAGGAGCAGGTTACAGAGGGTCAAGTGGTTGGTGTGATACCGCAAGATGTGAACCTTGTTATGCTACTATGCACCCACCAAGAGTCTTCTCATATGGCTCACCTGCCATAGCAAGCAGTATCTCTTGTAAGAGCAGTAAGGGTAAAAGTGACTCACACAGAGGTTTGAGCCCTGGTTCTTTAGCTGCTACCTTGCAGGACCCTACATGGCTGCAGATGTAAAAGCGGCCTGCAGATGAACATGGAGTGGTGTGAAAATTAGCAACAGCAGAGGGGTACAAAAGAGGGGTACAAAAAGGGAAGCAGACTAAGAGGGAGGGGGGAAGTATGTAGATCGCAATGAGACATTGACTTTAGAATACATTCGTGTCTGAAATTCTGGTCTTACCTGTTAGGTGGAACCTCCTGCCTCCCTCCCTTCCCAGCAGGCACATATTTGCTCAGTGTGGAGGGAGCAACAGTGCAAAACCCAAACTTCATAACATTTTTCCATTGCAGGCAATAGAAGCCAAGTCTAGCCTCTTCTTGCTAGTGAGAAACATACCGTAAATCACCAATAAACTCAAGTACTACAGAAGTTTTCAACAGATGATTTGTTCAAGGTGAACTTGGATGCCATATGTAATGCACATTGGTATGATTACTAGAGAAGCAATACCTATTTTTAGAAAAACTGCTTGGCTGCACTCTTACTTGGAGACCACAGATGACTGGTATGTTCCAGACTCCTGGCAATATCATTGACTTCTTTTGTTTACCGGAGATAATTAGTTTGTTTTCAGTGGGTCAGTTTAAGTTCACAGAAAGTGAATAATCATTAGGGAGAAAGGATGGCAAACAAAATCTGCATTTATGAAGATATTATTTTGTATCTGTCTAATTTTTGTGATTCTACGCTAAATGAATTTTGCTGGTTATGGTTGCTTTGCCAATGGCAGAAATGCTTTCCAGAGACCCTTTTTCCTTTGTGGCTTATATAATACATATCAGATGTAAAAAATTGTACCATGTGGTTGGTATGGATACTTTTAATGCGATCCATGTTCAGGACATGCTTTATCCAGCCCCAGGAATGAAATCAGCAACTGCTGATCTTCAGAAGAGGATTTCCAGGTCAAACCTGAAACCAACTGCCTTGTCCGCCTAAGTATGTTTGCATTGTGTGCCTAAGATTAGCACCTTAAGGGAAATCTGTTTCAGTAATGTTGTGCTCCCAGGACTCTAATATTGTCATTTTAGCCAGCTGTTTTAGTCAAAGGATGTTATGTGAGAGGAACACCAACAGAACTTGCTTTAATTGGGTGAGAGGATGCCCACTACACATCCACTGTATAGACCTGGATTTTGGCAAGGTGGAAGTAATCTATTGAAATGCATCTATAAAATCAAGGATCTTTTAGCAGAATAAATATTTTATATAATCTTTTTGTCCATTTCTTTTATAAAAGGGATAAAAAAAATCGCACTGTAAGTCACTTACTGTTCAAAGCTTAGATCTTCACAACAAAACTCAGTCAGTCTTGCCTGAAAGACGATGCAATTCTGTAACCTTACAGAAGAAATTATGTGGCTGAACTGTACAATATCCGACTTGTAAATCCCTTATTCTCTCGTTTCCTATGAATTTCTATTAATACGGAACTACTGGAACTGAAGTGAAACGTCAAACTGCTTTTGCTAATTATCTTATATGGGGGCTGCAAAGAGATGGTACACAGAGCTTAGCATGCCATCGACACTGACATCACAAGGTTATGGAGTGTGAGAGTGCTGAAGAAATGAGATACTGAAAATGCAAATTAAGTCCAAGGAAATAAGTTGGTAGATCTTGTATGTTTGCTGGGTTATTTGAACTTCTGAAGATGAGGATTAAATTCAGGTGTTTGAATTGAGAAGTTCTTAATGTTCAGTTTATGAGTTGGAATTACTGAGGCATTTTAATGAGGAACTTCTTGAAAGAATTTAAGAATACTGGACTTATGTCAGTGTAGAGAAGAATATAAAGCTAGGTGTTTTTTCTACGACTGAATGATGTGAACAGGGTAAAAGCAAACTATAGAGAAAATAGCTTAGTTTTACTGACTCATTTGATGAGAACATGTTCTGTAGAAATCCTGATGTTAGTCTTGTACACCCAGTAGCAGTGAACGTGAGATGAGCAGTTGGTCAGACCAAACTGTCAAGTGAGCAACAGAGCAAAGAGTAACAGGGCAGGGGGAGAAATCTGTATTAAAACCAAAACTGAACGTGGAAGAACACAGGTAACACTTGAGAGCTATTATGCCAGTGGTTTTGTCTCGGGATGGCATTCTTCAATGTAAGGCTGCTGACACTTGCATTATTTGTGATCGTCCATGCCTAAGGGTACTTCTAAGGCAAAATCACTGTTCACAAACCAAAATGCAAAAATCTGATGAAAAGTCTTCTTGACAAAAAAGTGTTTTCAAATACATAAACTAACCTTTTATTTCAAGAGATTAAGGCAAATGAATGTTAACAGAAGGTTCTACAAAGCTCAAACATCCAGAAAGGATGATACTGAATTAATGTACACGTTTAGATGAACCTTATTTCTGGTGTTTGTTATGTCCTACACCAAGTTAGCACAAGTGTGTCAAAGGGTGAAAGCACAGCAAGTGAAGCTAAGTACTGCAAGTGTTGCAGAAGAGCATTTTTGCCTGCCTGTGTGTTTCTTTCACGCTGCCTTAATGGTTAAAACTTTTTACCTTAATTGGCAGTTTTGCCTAAGTCCATTTCAAATCCTTCTTAGACTATTCAGCATGTTTTATGCTGACACAAATCATAGAGCAACTCTCAAAAATTGTTTGGCCAACCTTAGAGCGTTGTCAGTTTTTGCTTTAACTTGAGAATACGGCTGAATAGTGGAGAGCAAATGTGTGAGTGGTGAAGGGGAATGCTGAGTGCTTTGTGTCACCTTCAGTCTAAGCGGTTTCGCTGTTTTCCTGGACATACAAAGTACATTCAAAAACAGAAAAACTGATACCAGTTATCAGCTGACTTATGTGGTCACTGTGGGAGTAGTTTAATTTTGTGGCACGTGCCTTTTTTACTGAAAACAATATTTAACAGAATACCCAAGAAATAATGAATAATTTCTTATTTGAATGCTGTAGCAAGATCAGGGTTGTACTCGATGTGTAAGATGCAGAGCACCAGAATCCTCAACCTCATTAGAACCCCTCCTGTATCCTACACAAGCAGAATGGCATATGGCCCAGTGCCAGTGCTTGCTGTGAAAACAAAATGTGCCCGGGTTGCGCTTGCTCATGCTGCTGTTAGGAAGCTCAGACCGAGCGTCTTAAGTGTTGCCACAGGGAATCAAGCAAAGCTTACCATTCAGATTACCATTCAGGATTCAGGGCCACATGTGATCCAGGGCTTGGATTAGTGCTGCAGTTCCAAAGGTCGACGGAGCTCCTGCTCCTCTCGGCCCACGTGCTGCCTGCAGGCAGAAGCAGACACAGAGCTGAACTGCGCTCACCTCTGAGGATTCCTCCTGTAGCTCGAGGCAGTGCCTGAAATGCTGCTGGAAGGGGGCCAGGTAAGGGTCAAGGTGCTTCCACGGAGGGATTGCTGCCACACCTCGATTACAGGATGGGGGGGAAAGCAGCGTTAATTTCTTACAGCAAGAAATACCGCACCTAGGTGCAGTTGCCTGTCAGCGCACGGTGCTTAAACAGCTGTGATGGGGCGGTCACTACGTTGGGTTTATCGATTCTGCTAGTCTAAGCTTTAAAAAAAAAAAAAAAAAAAAGGTATATAAAAAGGTATATAAAAACAATAAAGGTACCGATCTCAGTGTACATGTTTAAATTATTTACAACAAAGATAATCTAACAACTGTTGTGTATTAGTTAATGGCAGGGTTACAGGTGCCGAACGTGCAGATATGTTACAGCACCAGCTCGAGCCTCCCGTGGCAGCTGTCAGTGCTCCGTGCTCCGTCTGAAAAGAAACACGGATCTCCGCCGCGCTGCTTCGCTGAGTGGGAGCGGGGGGAGGTCGGGGCCCGGGCTGTGCTCGGGGCCGCTACCGCAGCGCGGCTGCAGCGGCCGCTGCCTGTCCTGACACGGTTCTCCTGCTCTCCGGTTACGAGGTACAGATACTCAATAAAATTTGACGACGAATGAAACGGAGCAGTCCCCACCCGCAGCTCCTCACCGGGGAGCGCCGCCCCGCCCCGTTACCTCCCCGCCTCCCTCAGCGCCTTTAAGGCCCCTCCGCCCCTCAGCGCTGCGCCTGCGCCGCCCGCGGCGCTGTGAGGGCGCGTCCCGGGGCCGCACGTCCGCAGCAGCCGGGTAGGCCGAGGCCCCGCGGGCGGCGCGGCCATGGTGGGCCGCGAGAAGGAGCTGAAGATCCACTTCGTGCCCGGGCGCTGCGAGCTGGTGGAGGTGCGGGGCTGGGGCACCTGCCGCTGCGCCGGCCCCGATACGGCGGCGGGGATCGGGCGCGGGCTGAGGGGCCGCTGCGGGGCTCTCTCCGCCGCTTCCGGGCGGGAGCGGGCGCGGCCCCGTGTGCGGCTGCAGGGGGTGGGCCGGGCCCGGGGCTGCGGTCGGGACGCGCGTCACCGCCGTATGGCGGAGCGGCCCGCACCCGCGGGAGGCGCCGCGCAACGGCGTTTCGCTGCCCCCCTCAGCTGCGTTACGGGCAGCGTTCTGCGGCTGCCGCAGGTGTCGGTGTTTGCGGTAAAGCGACGTTGGGCAGTGGCACCGCGCGGCCCCGCCCCTGTCCGCGGCGGTGGCGGAGGGGAAGGGCCCGCCCGCGGTTGTCGCCGGGCTCTGTCCCCGCCCCGCGGTGTGGGGCTGCGCTGTCCCCGCCGGCCCTCGGTGCCGCCCGTGCCCGGCTGCCGCCCGGGGCTCTGCCAGGCGGTCCCAGCGCTGCCCCCGGGGCCCAGCACAGCGTTCTGCTGCCGCTGTAAATCGCGCTCTTCTATTGTTTGGTGACATCTGCAGAGTAACCTTAGGCCTCGTGTTGATGTTTGTGAGCGGGTATCCTGTGTCTGCAGGAGCTGCGATAATCCCTCCTGCGAGGCCAAAACGTCCCTGACAGCAGCATTGCTCCTTCTCACGGCTCTCATAGGGACACGGGCAGCCAAGGGAGCAGGCAGGGAGCTGGTGTTCTGTGTGAGCTCAGTGTGAAGATGGGAGCGTTGTTTTTCAAAAAACATCATTTGTTGCAGTTTGTCATTTTTGGGAAGCAGCCCTGACAAAATAGTTTTACCCAGTGCTACCGGGAATACGCAGCCCTCTGCCCGTAGTGCTGAGGAGCACAGCTGCGTTGTGCTGCAACTCGAGCAGCTGCTCTGGGCCGGGCTGTGTCCATGCACACCGCTCTGTGTCCCTGCAGGACAGTCATCCGGAGCCGCAGCCAGCGGGGCGAGCTGAGCTGTGCTGGAGCTGCGGGGGGCTCGGGAGGGGACGGGCAGCTGGGGCTGCATTGCAGAGAGCACTTTAATCTGTTATCACAGATTGTCCGTGTGTGCGATACAGTTGGGAAATGTGAGGTTTAGAGTTCCCATACACCCAGAGCTTTCTTCTGTATTGACATAGAAACATGCACTTTCACTTTTGTTTTTAGCAAGCTTTTGTGCAACAGTACACGCAGAAGGAAAGCGTGAAAAGGAAATAAATTAGGGTTGCACGGACAGCCATGAGTCAGTGTTTGCTGATCTGCGGTGGTGGGGAGGGATGGACTTTGTGTGCCCCGACGGCCACAGCCGTCCCCAGCCCTGAGGTGTGCAGCTGGAGCTGCAGGAAAGCTGCACTGTGTTGTACGGGTGGAGGGACTGAGCAGCCTAACCACTTCCACCTGCGTTTTATTGAACTAAGATGAGAGAGAGTTGTATTTTTGTTTTATTTATTGCTAGACCAATGTGTTTGTAAACAATGACTTGCTGTTTTATTTAATAACAAAATCCAAGCCTCCAGATGTCCTGATTGCTGTAGGTGGGCCTGCGGTGAGTTGTGTTGTTTCAGGTTCCATAAAGTTATCAGATTAGGAATGAACCTAAATTCTGTCCTTTGAGTTTGTCTTTGTTGGACATTTGTGGGTTTTTTCCCCTCTCTTGTGAAAGTAAATGAGTTTCCTATTTGAATTTTGTTTTCAGCATCTTCAGGAATTTGTATAGACACTTAACTCCAGGCAATATCAGTGCTCCCAGGTGTTTGTTTCCTGTGAGGCATGCAATCCAAAACCTATCACCAAGAAAGCTGTTTGATACAGTAGCACTCCCCGTAGCCTTGCTCACTTTTTAAGAAGGAAAAAAGAGAGCAATAAATAACAGTGGAATGCAACCTGCTGTTCTCGTTTCCTAGGAAGATGTTGATATTCCCAGCAGACGAGTTCTGATCACGGGCGCTACGGGACTTCTCGGCAGAGCTGTGTTCAAAGAATTCAACGACAATAATTGGAATGCTGTTGGCTGTGGGTACAGAAGAGCTCAGCCGAAGTTTGAGCAGGTTAACCTTCTCGACTCTGTTGCAGTTCATGACATTATCCATGACTTTCAGGTGAGTTTCTGGAGTTAGGCAGGGTGCCTGGTGCCCTCAGTGGGCAGCGCTGTGCTGATGCTCAGTGCATGCGGCTTTGGTGGAGCTCTGCAGTGCCATGCTGCTCTTCTCTGCCATACCTGCAGTGTTGGTTTGCTCTGTAGGTGCAAAGAGTTCTGAACTTTGCTAGCTTCACCATAGAGAGAATGCAGGTCCAGGTGGCTGTATGTCAGTACGCCTGCGCTGGTGGGTTAGAGGGAGAGAACCGTGGGTCATTGACGCAGGCGTAAGAGCCGGTTCTTTTTTAGTTGAAGAAGACTAGAATACATCAGTAGCTGTGTGTCCAGCGTGCAGGCCAAGCAGTACGCTGTCCTTTTGTTCTAACTTGCAAGGGAAGTATATAAGACCTGAAAAACATGGCGTAGGGTGCTGCTCTAGAAAAGGTCTTTAAGTATCTTGTTAATGGTCTGTGCCTGCCAAATAAGCCATGTGTAGATAGATCACCCAAAAGTAGTTTGGATAACGTATTTTTTTCAGTAACGTTATGTGTGAGATGTTGCATTTTCCTGTATTTTATATTATTACGCTTTTTAAGGAAAAAATGAAAAAGACAACCTTGATCTTTCTGTGAGATTGAAGTTTCTGAAGGTCATGATTGCAAAATTAATGGTCAAGTTCTGCTGGCGTTCTGGTACAAAATCTTGAGGCAGCTTGGTTCTGTTTTGCTTCCTAAGGAAAACATGCTCCTCAGAATGCACTGATGAAAAATACTAGTTCTTTCAATACTTCTGACAGCTTAGTGAGATGCCTTTGCACCTGAGGGAGCTGATCTCTAGATGTAGGATTGAACTGCAGTTTCTTGACAGTGTTCATTGTTCTAAATTACTGTTTAATTTCCAGCCTCACGTTATAGTGCATTGTGCTGCTGAGAGGCGGCCAGATGTCGTAGAAAGCCAACCCGATGCTGCTTCTCAGCTCAACGTGGCTGCTTCAGGGAACTTAGCAAAAGAAGCAGGTAAGGAGGCCATCTCTTGGATTCGGTTTTCTTGTTAGAATACTGCACCTACTTAGGCAGAAATGTAAATGGAAGTTACTCAAAGTTCTGAATGTTACTTCTGCTACTGGTGTGCAGTCGGTCCGTGTTCTGTAAGAGTGACATCACTGTGTGAAGGATCAGTGAGAAGACAGAGGGAATGAACGGGGCTAAAGATGAGGTCTTCTGAAGATTTCAAACAAGACATAAACGAAAATATTATGTACAAACGTTTTCCTTCTAGCGGGAATTGGAGCGTTCCTGATCTACATCAGCACAGACTATGTGTTTGATGGAACCAACCCTCCTTACAAAGAGACCGATGTACCAAATCCCCTGAATTTATACGGTAAAACCAAACTGGAGGGTGAAAAGGCAGTCCTGGAAAATAATGAAGGTAAGAATGCAGTTGCACATTCTTAATAGGCGTTTTCTGTTTTACTTAGTTGTATGTTAGCTTAATCCCTGAGTCAGTGATAAAGTTGCAAAAAAAAAAGATTTAGGAAACAATACGATTAGGATTTGGTCCCCTTACTCATAAGGGTTTTCTATTGCTTATAAGTGACTGAGGTTTATTTTTTATTTGTACTGGTCTTCATGTGTTTTCCTAGTCTCTGCTGATGGACATTCACAAGAGTTTGTCCAGGGCGAATCACTTGATCCTTTCAAAGAAAAACGACATACCATTAATGTGGTGCAGTGACGTGAGCTTTACCACACCACAGAGAGGTGCTGATACCTGGGGGGATGCATTGCACTTGTTCTAAAAGGATATTTACTGGAAGGGGAAAAAACAGACTTGTGATGCAATAATAATGCAGACAAAATCAGTATAGGCTTTTGGTTTTCCTGCTGATCTCCTGTTTTGCTCTCATTGCATAAGCCACTGGACTCTCCACGTACCACACACATCAGAGTTGTAGGATTATAACTTTTTAAAGGGCTGATAACATTTCTGATTTTAAGCAGCTTGTTTCGCTATTTTTATAAGTCTTGATGAAAACTGGCACTTAAAATACACAGATGTAATTTTAAAAATTTTAATAAAGGAAAAAATACCTAGGACTTGAATGTGTTCCCTTTTTTTCTACCTTTTAAGACAGGTTTGACTGTTTCTAGACAATCTATTGTCAACTTTTACTCACAGATTAAAAAAGAAAATACTCATTTTTTTCAAGAAATTCGAAGAAAATAACCTCAGTGCTCCAGCAGAAAAGGCTTGTGATAAGTGGCTGTGATCCCCTCATTCTGATCCTGCTCTGCTTAGCCACAGCACTGACCAACTGATAAATCAATGTGATGATCTTTCGATAAGCAAACAAATACTGTACTTGAAAGTGGTAGGCTGTAATTGGGGGTTTGTCATCACACGAAAGAAATAAATCTTCTAAAAAAAATACTTTGCTAGGAAAAGTCTCATGGAAGTAAAATTCAATGAAAAAGTTATTCTTTCAATCTCTTACTTAAAAGATAATGTCTGAATTTGACTATGATGCTGTTTGCTCCCTCTTCTAGATTCTTACTGAAGATAAGACTGCACCAAAGTCAAGTACGTGTGGTATCTTGCTAGATCCTTCCCCAATTCAGCATTTCAGTTTTATTTCATAACCTTTTTGAATATCATCAGGCAGTAGTGGGTTGCAGCACTTACATTAGCAGGAAGAATTTTGAGATGGTGCCAAGTAAGAAGCTTGAAAATGTCAGTTCTGTTTTAAGAAATATTCCAGATGTACTAATCTTCCAGCTACTAATTTGCTAATACCATAGGGGCAGATCTCAGTCTGTTGGATGTCTGTAGTTGTGTGAGGATCTCCTCTACTCATTTCTGTTGTGATACAGGAGTCTCCACTAATCATTTGGGTTTTGTGTATTTGTTTTTAAGTATATTTTTCTTTGCTTAGTAGAGGATACAGACTGTACTTAGCACTCATGCCTATAGGAACTAAAAAGTTTCAATGGTTCCTAGAACTGTTGGTAAGCTTCAAGTCTCTGGTAATTCAGAACCAAAGGAACGTTTTTTTTTTTCTCAATAAATGAATACTTGTAAAGATGCTCAGAAGGAGAATTTCCAAGCTGTATTTAAAGTGAGGGAAAAAATAGTTGTTGAGCGAACAAACGACTGTTTCTGGAGCAGCTGCAAATCAGTGTCTTGGCTTTTGTATTTTATTTGTTTTTTAGGGTCTTTTTTGGTGACTGTAGCAATAATATCTGCATTGCTTTTAGTCAATTTGTCCTACTCTTGGATTCTGCCTCAAAAAGATATTTAGTATTTAGTACCAAGATACCAGTATGATGTATTCCAGTGTTAACTGTCATACTCTTCGTACTTGTTTACTGTTCGTTTCATTTCTCAATTCACTCTCTTGACATCTAATATTATTCCTATTTTTTTTTTTCCATCTTCTCTCTAACCCAAACAGATTTTCTATTTTCTCTTTTACTGTTAATGGAAGTTCGTTAACACTGAGCAAATCAATGACAAAAATGAAAATACAGCTGTATAAACTTGGTGCTTCTAAAATGAGTTGTAATTAAGCAGTGTTCAAAATCATATTCTGAGGACATATTAATTGCTTTTTGGTTCTTATTTGTACGTGCTGAATATCACCTACAGATTTCTCAACGCTTCCAAAACATCCTTCAGGTCATGGTACAGCATTAATACCTATTCGTAACGCTGTTAGTGCTCTTTAAATACTTTGTCTTTTTAGGTGCTGCAGTACTTAGGATTCCTGTCCTGTATGGAGAGGTAGAAAGACTGGAGGAAAGTGCTGTGACTGTTATGTTTGATAAAGTGCAGTTCAGTAATAAATCTGCCAACATGGACCATTGGCAACAAAGATTTCCTACTAATGTGAAGGATGTAGCAGCTGTTTGCAGGCAACTAGCAGAAAAAAGAATGCTGGTAAGAATTTCAAGAAACAAACCTCTGGGTAAAAACAGTTCAAGTTGTTACTGAACAACTGAGAACTTCCTCTAAGCTGCTCTATTTGTATTTCTGGAGCTGTGGTGGGGAGGAAAGAGCTGTCTGTGACGCTACAGTGTCTTCTTTACATGAACGTTTGTGGGTGTTCTGATGTTTGAAACGAGTGGGTGAAGTGACAGGGCAAATCCTTCTGAACATTGTCACGTTTCTCCTAGTGTACAGGTGAGAAGCACAAATGCCTAACTTACTGTAATCTACCTTCCACAAATTGTCATTTTAGACTGAAAAGATGATAGCAGCTGAAAATCATTTCAAAAATGCCATTGATTATTGTACTTACCAACATTGAAGTGACAAAAGATAAGCCACTGAATTTAAATACTTTATTGCATTTATTTAGCAAAGCATTTCGAGGTTGCCACCTTTGCAAAAAATAAATTAATAAAAAAAAACAAACACATTTTTAACAGATACAGCTTTTAAAAAGAATGGGCCACACACTGTGGGCATAGTGCTGTCCATCTCTTTGACAGGACTTGTACAGGGCTTTTAGTTTAACATTGAGAACGTGTGTGGTGTCTTCTGTGTTGTGTTTTTTTTTTGTTTTTGTTTTAATTTTTTTGAAAAAGTGAATAATACAGAACAGCTGAGTTCTTTTTTGAGTTCTGTCTCCCCAGTTATGTAATCCTGATTGGTTGATTTGGCTCCCATATTAATTTTACGGAATATATAAGCTGTTTTGAAAAGTCTGGTCTGATGTATGTAACACCAGTATTTGGTCTCACTCCCTGGTCGGGTGCTTCTCTGAGGGTAACTCTTCCCCAGAATGGCACTGAGGTGCTGTAACGTGCTTCTCAGGATGGGATCTTGCTGGAAGCTTACTCTGCACAATGTCTGCACAGGAATTAGTCTGAAGGCTAGCTCCATTCTTTTTTTTTTT